>VKOC01025527.1:0-28928 GCA_009364415.1 Spea multiplicata
CCCTTCATTCTTCACATCTCTTACCTTTCTGCTTTCTCTTCCTCCTGGTTTGCCGCTCTAGTGCAGTGCAGCTGCGCACAGCTGTTTCTGCTGAGTGCCAGGGCTGGGATATAAACGTCATATCCCATCGCCCGGCGCTCAGTGACAGAGATAGAGACAGACAGTGTGCCCTTAATGTTGGACTGGTTAGGGAAATCCGTGATGTGCACCGAGGGCACTCGCCTCACTTACAGCCCTGGGGGGGATTTCTCTATTATCGGTCCCCCGCGCATGATTTCCTGGGGGGGGGACCGTCCCCCCCGTGGATGTGATTCCTATATTCAAGAAGGGTTCAAACTCTCTGCCTGGAAATTATAGACCTATGAGCTTCATTTCTGTAGCTGGGAAAGTATTTGAAGGGCTATTAAGGGATAATATGCAGGAATTCATTGGGAAGAACAGTGTTATTAGCAAAAATCAGCATGGTTTTATGAAACATAGGTCATGTCAAACTAATTTACAGTACAGAGAGTTGTCATAAATGGTAAATTTTCAAGCTGGACAAAAGTGGTAAGTGGTGTTCCTCAGGTTTCTGTCCTGGGACCATTTTTATTCAACATATTGAAAGGACCATTCAATAGGTATTGAAAGTCATGTTTCCATGTTTGCAGATGACACTAAACTCTGTAAAGTAATACAATGTGAGCAAGATATCACTTTGCTGCAGAGTGATTTAGATAGACTGGGCTGACAAATGGCAGATTAAATTTAATGTAGATAAATGCAAAGTTATGCACTTCGGGGTAAGGAATGCACAAGCAACTTACACCCTAAATGGTAGTGAATTAGGGATAACAACAAATGAGAAGGATTTGGGAATTGTTATAGACAACAAACTAGGCAACAATGTGCAATGTCAGTCAGCAGTTGCTAAGGCCAGTAAGGTATTGTCATGTATAAAAAGGGGCATCAATTCGTGGGATAAAAATATAATTTTGCCTCAATGGTAAGACCACACCTTGAATATGCTGTGCAATTGTGGGCACCTATTCTAAAGAAGGATATTATAGCAGTGGAAAAAGTGGAGAGACGGGCTACAAAATTAATGAAAGGAATGGAACTGTGAAGAACCATGTCTGATCTTCACTGTTATTATTATTATTTTATTTGTACCCTGTTTGAATGTGGCTGCAGCTCCAGCCTTCAAAGAGACAATTCTGTAACTTGGCTGGGGCTTTTAATCAGCCAGCACAGCCCTGTCTGCCCAGACGGCACCCGCACTACAGGTGGGATAACACAGGTTGGGGAAACCCATTGTATCCCTTAATCCCCTCACCTGATACATCCCCTGTATACTGATGGGATTTGTGAGGGGATGTGGCTGATGGGATTGGGGGTTGGGTTCGGTGCACATTGAATTGAGATTGTGTATAAATTCTGTGTGTTTGTAATAAAAAGAGTTCTGTTTTAACATCAAAGCATGAAGTCCTGTCTCATGATTGAGGAAAATGCTGGTCTGTGACTGCTTTCTTCAGACAGCCACAGCGTGTCTGCTTACTGGGAGAGGGAAGCAGCTGACGGGCAGATGTGTCCAGTCTGGGGCACAGGTCGATCTGTCACAGTTTAGGAAAACGGCGCCTTATTGGACAGGTGCCTAGACCTAAATGAGTAGGTGATTGAGTTAATATTCCTAAACAACGTGAAGCATGGTGGATTTAAGGCCCCTGCGAATCAGTGTAGCTAAACGGACAGGGAGCATGTATGTATGTGTGTGCGTGAGTGCATGCTGGTGGCATGGGTGTCTTTTGATTGGGGTATGTAAATGTAGGGGTGGGAGTCCCTAGGGGATAAAGGGTGCCCTCTGGGTGACCCCGATCACTGTCACTTTTTTCAGAGATGGCTAACAGACTTACCTGCTTGAGCTTTGGTGTATCCTGACCGCTGCTCTCAGGGCTGATGCAGACAAGGACGGTGGCAGGGTGCTTTGTGAGCAGTTTGCTCACTTGTTGCCTCAGGCTGAGGTGCCTGGTGGGGCCGCAGAGGTTGAGCCCCAAGGCAGGTGCTCGTTACCGGAGCAGGAGTCCGAGGCGTCTCCTCGGGGTGGGTGGCCATCTTAGTCGTTGGCAAGATGGCGGGGGTGCATGTCATTGCGGAGGTCTCGCGAGGCTTCCTCACGGCTCGCGAGACCTGCCGCGTCATCACGGGAGCCGGCAACACAGGCTGCGTGGCCTGAACGGGCATCAGGGACTGCCGGACCTCGGCAGGAAGCTTGTCACGGACTGGGTCCAAACAGATGACCGATAGGACCCAGCGCGCCCAAAGATTGTGTGCAGGAGTCACAGTGCAGTAGTGAAGGAGACAGGGCCTGGTTGCAGGGCGACCACACTCACCCAGGTGCAGCCAAACACCAGCGCCGTGATAAAGCAGCAGATGAAGTCCAGAATGAAAACGAAGTGATATCCTGCAGGCACCCTGGACCAGGCATGAAACATATCACAGGAATCACATGATAGAATGCTGCAGGCTGGGAATATGGAAGCTAAGCAAAGGATATAGCAGAAACATAACAAGCAAAGGAACAGGGAGACCTGGCATGAAACATAACCAGACAAGATATACATGTTGCATGGCACTACAGTGAACCAGACAAGGAACAAACATTACTAGACAAGATATACATGATACAGGGCACAACAAAGGACAGGGAACAAGGCAAGGAACACAGGGGAAGGAGTGAGGAGCCGGAACCCTCGGACGCTTCTCCTATAAGCAAGGATAGGACATATTAACTGGGACATGGGGAGAGGAGAGAGGAACCAGAATCCTCAGATGATACAAGGAAGAAGGGCAAAGGTACATAAGAGACAGACAAACATGAATACAGGAACTAGCCTAAGACTGATTGATAACAATTGGAGATTCCGTCACATGATATGGCCATAGTATGCTTAGCCCACCACTACGCCAAAGTACTCCAATGACGGTGGGTCCTAACGCTAATCCCTGCTGACAAAGATACAAAACAAACCAAACATGTAAACCAAACACATAGCACTGAGACATACCTTAGACTGAAGACTAAGACAAACAGAACACACGGGAGGGGCACACGTTATAAAGGAAACAGAGCTGAAGCAGAAGCAAGGAATGGAAGATCAGAACAAAGCAAAAGAAAATCCAGGAATGGATCGAAGCAAAACAGAGAAACTAAAGCAAGACAGATATGCAGCTCCGCAGCCTGGGCAGAACGTGACAAAGCTGGTGTCCGAGGTTTCCAATGCCCAGCTGCATCTCTTGCATCGGCTGGTATTACGGTGTTTGGGTCTGAATGTGACCTGTAGAGCCGTGCATATACCTTGTGTGAAAAACTTGACGGCTGATGCTCTCTCTCGCTTTCAGTGGGCGGTGTTTTGAGCTACGGCACCATACGCAGATGAAGAGGGGGTCCCATGTACTGTGGAACTGTGGGCCCTTGGGTTGGACGAGTGACGCAGTGGATCCATGGTTTGGTTTCCAAAGCCACTTGGGGAGGTATGGTAAGGTGTGAGATGAGTGGGTAGTGTTTGATGGGGACTGTGGTGGTTTCCCAGTCTCGCGCTGCTCGGGTCCGCATTTTGCTTTCCCTCCTGTGTCAGTGGGGGTGTCCCCGTTGGCGGAGTCCGCTCGCCTGTCGGGTCTTAGTTTTCTATGTAAGTTAATGGGGCTGGCGGATTTTACCAAGGATTTCCTTGTTCGTCAGGCCGTAAAGGGCTGACGGAAGGATATGGTGACTAGGGATGCTTGGAGGCTGGTGTTGGCCGAGTTGCTGGTCCAGTTATGTGCGGTGTTGGGGTCAGTTTGTGTTTCGGATTTCGAAGTTCGGTTTTTCAGTTAGCGTTTTTCAGGCCATGCCGATAGGAAAATTGGTTAGCCCTTTACTAGGGCCTGTGGCGTGTGTCTGGTGGTGTTCTGGTGGAGGATGTGGAATTTGGGTCCGCGGGTTTGCACTTTCGCATTAGTTGGTCTAAGACGGATGTGTTGGGCAAGAAGACTTGGGTTCAGTTGGGTTCCATTGCGGGCTTGCCTGTTTGCCCTGTGTCGGCAGTTAGGGAGTTTCTGTTGGTACGCCCGGTGGCCCACTTCTGGTACGGGTCCTATTTGTCGCATTTTCAATTTGTGGGTGTCTTCCGGAAGACGCTGGTGGCCCTGGGACTCCCTGCCGGGGCTTTTGGGGGGCATTCCTTATGGATTGGGGCAGCCACGGATACCCGGGTGGGTCTACCCGATTCTTTGGTGTCATATGCTTTTTAGTTTGTGTGAAAGCCATGCTTGAATATGAGATATTTAGGATGATTATGAACTAAATTATTTTGGAAAAATATATTTTTACATAATGACATTCTTATATATATTTATTAACTTAAGCATTATGCTCTATCTCTTTTAGATTCTGTTTATTTCAGCTCGGCTGATGGTTACTCCGGGATGCAGCTGGTCCTGTGGGTTTATTTAATGCTTTTTTGCAGCTTTTTGAGATTATGAAATATTTGACTGTTGCAGCTGCGTCGACAGACCGATCTTTAATATTGCGTATTATTATGCTACAATTTTGTTAGTAATATTTCTAGATTATATAGTGTGTGTATTTGTAGTACAGTGTTGATTTTAAACTTGTGTACACTTTTTTGGTATGATATACACGTAGTATATTTTTCACAATTGATACCTTCACTTTCGTATTTATTAATATTTTTAATATAATGATAATATATATATTTATATATACACATTGATTGGCTATCTTTGTCACTTTCACTTTAAATTGTTATGTAGGATCGGGTGTGTCTGACCCCTTAATTACTTGTATTTGAGCAGGTGCACTTATGTTTCTAAGGCTTGAGAAAGACTTATGTGTCGAAACGTTGCCTGTGAAATAAACTCACCTTACCATTTGAGTGCTGAGCCTCGAGCCACTGTACTCGAGTGATGTTGCTGAACACGTATTGGGGTGTTGTTTGATGTATACCTGGAGCTATAAATTCATACCTGAAGTACAATCTGTGTGAAAAAAACACAATTTACTACCACAAACTTTGGCAAAGGCTGGTGGTAGAATCTCATGCATGGAAATGGTTAAAATACCAGCATTTGAAATACCTTGGGGTGTCTAGTTTTCAAAAATATATGGTTTGATAGGGTAAACTGAAAAAGCTGACTTCAAAGATTAGGACATGGAGGCAGTAGGACCAGATGTAAAAGCCAATCTTCTTTCTTCCTCTCACCCAACAACCTGTCCGTTTGACCCCATCCCATCACACCTGACAAAGTTTCGGTCCATCCCTTGGTCCATCACTTACCCACCTACTTAATCTTTCTGTATCATGGAATTGTTCCAACAGAGCATGCGCTAATCACACACATTCTAAAAAATTCTTCCTCAGATCCCATCTGTCTAACTACCACCCTATCTCTCTGCTTCCTTTTACCTCTAAGCTGCTTGAACGGATTGTGTACAATCGTCTTACTAACTTCCTCTCCTCTAATTCTCTCCTTGACCCACCACAGTCTGGTTTCAAACCCCTTTGCTCTACTGAAACAGCTCTAACAAAAGTTTCCAATGACTTGCTCTCTCCCAAAGCAAAAGGTCACATCTCCATTCTAATACTACTGGATCTTTCTGCTGCTTTTGATACTGTTGATCACCACCTTCTTCTTGACTCACTTGCTTCTATAGGCATTCGAGATACAGCTCTCTCCTGGCTCTCCTCATATCTGTCTAACCGTTTCTTCTCTGTCAGCTTCTCTGGCAACATCATCACCCCTTCCACTCTCGGTTGGTGTCCCCAAGGATCAGTCCTTGGCCCTCTGTTGTTCTCTCTTTATACTTCATCTCTTGGCAAACTAATCAACTCATTTGGGCTCCAGTATCATCAATATGCAGATGATACCCAAATCTACCTGTCTTCTCCCGATCTCTCTCCATCTCTCATGTCCTGTATTACCAATTGCTTGTCTGCTATTTCTTCATGGATGTCACAATGCTACCTGAAACTTAATCTTTCTAAAACTTAACTAATCAACTTCCTTCCTTCCATCTCTACTCCACTGAATTCTCTATCACCATTAACAACACGACTATCTCTCCTACTAACCATGCCCTGATGTCTTGGGTCATCCTTGACTCTAACCTTTCCTTCATCCCTCACATTCAGTCCCTCGCCAGATCCTGCCGCTTGCACCTAAAAAACATCTCTCACATCTGCCCATTCCTCACCCAAGAATCCACAAAAATCTGTTTCATTCACTTATCATTTCCCGTCTTGACTACAGCAACACTCTTCTGGTTGGCATTCCACTGTCTCGACTCTCTCCTCTACAGTCTGTCCTAAATGCTGCTGCTCCTCTTCTGCTTCCCCACTCTGTGAAACCCTCCACTGGCTCCTTTAGAATTAAATTTAAAATAGTGGTTCTAATGCATAAGGCCCTCCATAACACTGCTCCTCCATACACTTCTGCCCTCATAAGCAAATATTCTCCTACTTGATCCTTACGTTCTTCCCATTGGCTAAGGCTCTCCTCCTCGCTTATCACCTCTTCCTTTTCCCATCTACAAGATTTCACTCGGGCTGCCCCATATCTCTGGAATCTACTTCCACCAAACCTTCAGCATTCACTCTCCCTCCCAACATTCAAGAAACATCTCAAAACTCACTTCTTCAGAGAAGCATACCAACTTAGCTGAAAGAACTTCCTTGTCATTGATACAACCACAACACTACCTCTCACCCTTTCTCTGGGTGGATTGATGCGCTATATAAATAAAAGATAATAATAATAATAATAAAACTAAGTTCCAAGTTGTCAGGAACCACTTTTTCGCTGACCTGAACCATGGCTTTTTCATACCTGTGCCATTTACATCTGCTACCACTAGTGGCCACCCTCTGCCCTCTGGAGCACTCAGAACTCAGGTGTGCCTTATTACCTGGGTTGAGCCCTAGCCAATACATACAGCTGGGCCTTGTTACCTTGATTACCCTGCCTTTATGAACCTGCCCTGCCCTTCAGTCAGGGCCTTTGTATTGTAGTCTATGGACCTTCCTGCTGTGGCTCTGCACCTGTACCGTTACTGACTCCCTGCTATTGCGTCCTTTCAAGAGGACTCCCTGCTATTGCGTCCTTCCAAGAGGACTCCCTGCTATTGCGTCCTTCCAAGAGGACTCCCTGCTATTGCGTCCTTCCAAGTGGACTCCCTGCTTTTGTACCTTTTGTGCCCTTCCAAGCGGGCTCCCTTGCCAAAAGACTTATCACGGTATTTTATTTTGCCATACGTTTCTTGCTTATACTGTATTACCCTTATCCTGTTATATACATAAAATACACTGCATTACCCGGATTTCTACTTGTGGTGTCTGTTTGCATAATCATGCACTGTGGGTTACAGACTGAACCCCAAGTATCCCCTGCGCATGGTCTCCTATCCGACCTGATCACCCGAGTCCTGACACAAGTAAAAAAATGCACACTTCCCAAATAGGGCATTTTACCTCCTAAACAGCCCAAGAAACTCGTGCATGGGGGTATCACTGTACTCAGGAGATGTTGCTGAACACATATGGGGGTGTTGTTTGACAGTGACGTATACCAGGAGCTGTAAATCCTGAAGTTCCATGTTTTTTTATAAAAAACACAAAATACATTACTACCATAAAGTTTAACAAAGGGTGGTCAAATTAATGCATGGAAAGGGTTAAAATACCAGCATTTGAAATACCTTGGGGTGTCTAGTTTTAAAAAAAACAGTATTTGCTCGATTATAAGACGACCTCCCAAATCTGAATATTAATTTAAGAAAAAAAAGAAAAAGCCTGAATATAAGATGACCCTATAGGAAAAAGTTTTACCAGTAAATGTTAATTCATGTAAACTATTTTTTTATAAAAGCTATGATTGATGAAAAATATTTTGGTTTTATTTCCTTCTAACCTGCCCCCCAGTTATGCACATCTGCCCCAGAATTGCCTTATACACCCTTTATGCCACTGTGCCCCATGATATGCCTTTTGACCCTATATGCCACTGTGCCCCATGATATGCCTTATACCCCTATATGCCACTCTGGCATTTAGAGGGTTAAAAGGCATATTATGGGGAAGAGTGGCATATAGGGAGGTTTAAGGCATTTCAGGAGGCAGAGTGGCGTATAAAGGGTTAAAAAGGCATATCTTGAGGCAGAGTGGCATTAAGGAGGTTAAAAGGCATTTCACAGAGCACTCTGCCTCCAGAAATGCATTATGCCTCCCGTTTAACACTCCCCCTCCCTCCTCCAAACTTACCGGTACTTAAGTCCTCTGTCATGTAGCCGGTACTGAGTCCTCTGTCATGTAACCAGGGCAGTGTGTAGTTGTCTACGCGTTTCGCGTAGACAACTTACACTGCAGCCGGATGGAGGTGTGGCTAGCAGCAGGGGTTGTCTGCGTCCATCGCGCAGACCTTCCCCGGCTGTCAGAGATCAGAGTTCCCCGCACCACTTGATATTAAGTATATAAAGTGCAAACTATATATGCAATATGCAATATTCCATACAGCCATCATGGTTCTTCAATAAATGTAGTGTGCAGTATTTATATCATTACTCATTCCATGGTGATTTTTTGATGGGACTGGATTGCTTGAGGTCTTCTATTTCTGGGCTATCTTACTGTGCCCTGCACTGTGAGAAATCTATCTCAGAAAATCAGCTGTGTGCTATGTGCTATTTGTGATACAGTACATGCATTTTATAAAATGTTGGATCCTTGGCTCATAATTCTTCGAGTCTAATCTTGCCTGATACAACACAATATACTTCATGAGATTCAGCTGTATATGTTGTAATTTATTGTGAAGATCCTGTTATTTAATGTTTACTATAGTATAGTGTGGTCACTATAGTATAGTGTGGTATGTATATATATATATATAGTCACAGCACATTGTCAGGGAGAGAATGGGAACCTTTGATGAGATGAAGGTAGTAATGTTTATTAGGCAAAAATACATATTTACACATTTTGGTTGTGAAATGTGTAGATGGGAAATTCAACTAGAGAGGTGTAGAAGGGGCATATAGTGCTAATGAGAGATTGACAGATAGGCAGATGAGTGCAGGATTATTCTCCAGTCAATCTGATTATCTCTCCACCTTGGACTCTCTCTTCTCCTGCACTGAAAATCTTTGTTTGTTTCTCTCTCTCATACTCATAAGACCCACCCTTGAAGGTGTAACAATCCTTAGCACTTCTTTTCCTGCCCTTCACTCAGAATGGTCCTCTTTAAGGCCAAATTCAATTTCCAAAGGCGTGTAAAGCTTGCTCAAACTCTATGGCTTCTCTCGTGGCTCGCTGTGCTTATAGGATGCCTGACTTTTGGAATAGGGATTTTCCTAAAGGTGCAACTTTGGATACACAATGAGATAATGGATAACACAGCAGCACATGCTGTCCCAAGTACAGTGATAACAGCTGGGTTGGTAGGTATCCTCCTTGGTCTCTATGCAGGAAAGATCAGCCAAGACTCACTGGATATTGCCAAGTACCCACGATGGAAACCCTTTATGATGCCCTTTTTTTTTGTTTCTGTCTTGAGCTGCATGATTTGCCTAGCTGCGCTAGTTTTAAGTGTTGCAATGAGAGGGACTCTGGAGGAATCACTAAAAATTGGGCTACAGAATGGAATCAGGTTTTACAAAGACACAGATACCCCAGGTCGTTGTTATCAGAAGAAGTCCATGGACAAGCTACAAATGGAATACCAGTGCTGTGGAAACAATCATTACAAAGATTGGTTTGAGGTACAATGGATCAGCAATCGCTACTTGGACTTTGGCTCCAAGGAAGTGAAAGAGTGAGTAAGTTATTTTAGTATATATATATATATACAAGACAATAATGGTTATTATTAATCATAATTTCTGCATGGGAGTTAAAGCCAGCTATTAGGGCTTAGCCGGCCTTTCATAATGCAAGGCTCTTTTTTCTTCAAAAAATCTAATTGATTTAATTATTCATTTTACAAGGCCAACCACAATGTCCTTACTGCAGAAGCTTACTGAGGTTGGACCTTTATAATTTTGAAGTCAGTGAGTTGAAACTGCAACTCTTCTGCAATTTATTTTGGCAACTACCACTTCAATGAGTAAACCCCATAGTGAGAAATAGCTATAACTGCATTGCTTTAATGCATGAGGCTTTTGTGCATGTATTGTATAACAAACTTAACTGTTGCTTTACCCGAATGGTAAATAAATTAGACTGTATTTAATAAGCACCTTTTTTATTTGATCTTTCATCCAACCTGCTTAAACATATCTTATTTCTGCAGTCGCATAAAAAGTAATGTGGATGGCCGATACCTGATGGACAGTGTCCCATTCAGTTGTTGTAATCCAAGCTCCCCACGGCCTTGCATCCATATCCAGATCACCAACAACTCAGCCCATTACAGCTACAACTATCAGACGGATGAGCTGAATATTTGGGTGAGGGGTTGCAGGGAGGTACTACTAAGTTACTACACTGGAATCATGGCCACCAACGGGGTAGCTGTCACTCTGTCCTTTATTCTGGAGGTGAGTGGTGTAACAAGCATTTATTATACAACCCCCCCCCCACACACACACACACACTGATGAATTTCCTATAGTAGTTTGCAAAAACTAGGCAACATTGTATAGATTGCAAACCCACGAGACTAGGCCCTTCTAGTACAGCAGCTAGTTTTTGTGGGTCCATAGCAAAACCCTTATCAGAGATTATGTAGCTTAAGAACCTCACTTGTGATTGGTGGACCATTTCGAGTTTACGGATCAAACCCTGTTCTCGTAATCTCTGTAAGACCCTAGTGACATCCACAATAGTGGGTCTCCAAGGAAACTGGATAAGGTTGTCATCCAGGTAAATGACCTCATTGAATGTCATTAATTCTTAGAAGATAGCGTTGCAATGACTGAAGGGCATTACAAGATACTCATAGTGCCCGTTCCTGGTGTTAAATGCCATTTTCCAATCCTGCCTTTATTTGACTCTTATAAAATGGTATGCACCTCTAGTTTGGTGAAGACCGTAGCTCCCTTAAGGCGGTCACAAAGTTCAGTGATTAACGGAATTGGGCAAGCGTTTTATTGGTAATGTGATTGAGTAATTGGTAAATGAGTGATTGGTAATTGTAATCAATACATGGCCTTAACTCGCCAATCTTCTTTTTCTCAAAGAAAAAACATGCTGCAGCTGGAGAAGTAGATTTAGGATGATCCACTGTGATAGCGCATCTGCAATAGACGCCTCCATGGCTTTGTTCTCTGCAGCAGACAGTGTGTATGCACAGCCCTAAGGAGGTATGGCTCCAGGGTGCAGGTCTATGGCAAAGTCATAAGACCTGTGGGGAGGTACCTCCCGTACTTTATCGAACACATCAAATATGATGTGTTCGATAAAGTACGGGCAGGTACTCCCTAAGGAATACTCCTCGTATTCCTTAGGGAGCGAAGATACAGAGGACGTTACATATGTACAGTCTACTGAGACAAGTAGCAGCACACAGAGAACCAGGACATAGCAGCTGTGCACCGTTTCACTTTCTAAGCTTATTTACTTTTTTGAACGTTCAGGACCGTCAAAGGTCATTTAGTGACCGTTATGTCATGACGGTCCTGAACCGGCAAATGTCATTAAGGGGTTAAAGTATAATATGTGTGGGAAAAATACAAACAAAATACTACTGCATACATTGACAAAGGCTGGTGGTAAAATGTGTGCATGGAAAGAGTTAAAATACCAGAATTTGAAACCCTGGGGATGGTAGCTTTCAAAATATATGGTTTTATTGGGCACATTGAATTAGCCAGGATCAAAGATGTACCAAATAGGTCATGGGCAGTGAATCACCAAATTTCAAAGTTCAACATTTAAAAATGCGTTTGCCCCAAATGTGACCCTTTTGCCCCCAAAGACAAACCCATGAATGGGTGGTTTCAATGTGCTCGGGAGATGTTGCTGAACAGATATTGTTGTCTGACAGTGACATACAGCAGGACCTGTAAATTCATACCTGAAGTAACACAAAAAAAACGACTACCACTTGTAATTATTGTCCCCATAACATGCATGAAAAAATACATAAAACATTGGGTATTTCTAAATTCAGAACAAATAGTAGAATCTAGCAGCTTTTATAGATGAGTAAAAGATTTTTCAAGTAAAAGTAATTTTTTCTCCATATTTTATACTTTTTTTAATAGTAAATTATATGATACAAACAAAAACAATATATAACTTGTGTCGGTTCAGTAAATAGGAAAGAAGAAAATTACAGCTAAACATGAGCACTGCAGAAATGTTTAATCAGCCATTCTCACGAAGGGGTTAAACTACCGAGGAATATAAAGAATAGTGCACTTGATGAGGATGTCTTTTGAGTTTATGTTTAGAACTCCCTGAAGATTCAAAGGCCATCTTCTCCATTGATCACTGCATCTGAATCATACAATTCAAAAACTGTTTTTGAAAATAAAAAAAAATGTAACTGTAAGGCACTAATGTCTTGACACAGGGGTTCTCCGATGTCCTCTGAATACGGCGGAGCAACACACTCCACTGCAAAGTGTGGCCACTTTATAAATAATTATAAGTTGATCCTCGACCAAGGTAGTGGCCACACTACTGACGTTCGGGAAAGGCTACCAAGCAATTTAGAGCCACAATACCTGTATGCCAGTGCACAGTTGTACTGTAGCTCCCTAGTGGATTTCCCTGCTTTTTCAGCATTCTCCTGAGCCCTCTTCTTTTGTGTATGTTCCTGACCTTGGTTGTTTCCTTTATCATCTGTGACATCTGGCACCCTGATCTTGTCTGTGAAATGCTTTTTCATGACCTCTATCCTAACCCTGGCTGAGCCATATATCTGTCAGTGACCTCTAGTGTTCTGACCTAGTATATTTACATATGCTTTTATTTTAATACCCTTCAGGGGAACATCTTTAGGGGATTTTGGCTAGAACTGCAGTCTAGCCTGCAAAACATATCCTTCCTGCAACATGGTGGCCATTATACAACATAGTCTCTGACTCCTGCTTTCCAATGGGGCTGCAACAACTAATCGATAAAATCGATAATTAAAATCGTTGCCAACGAATTTCATTGTCAGTTGAATCGATTTAATCGATTATAAAATGCTCTGAAAAATACCCCTTGTTTTATAATCCAACCTATCACTAACGGCAGTTACTACCACCCAGTCCCTCCCTGCAGTCACTCTGACGATTGGCCCCGCCCTTTCCTTACACACTGCTCAGCAACTTATCTAACGGTAAGTATAAAATTAATATTTGGGCTGCTGAAAGTTAGGGGAGGTGCGGGTTAATTTAGGGGCATTTATGGTTGATGGGTTGTTTAGGGTTAATTTAGGGGCAGTTATGGTTGATGGGGTCTTTATGGTTAATTTAAGGGCAGTTATGGTTAATGGGGTCTTTAGGGTTAAGTTAGGGGCAGTTATGGTTGATGGGGTCTTTAGGGTTAATTTAGGGACAGTTATGATTAATGGGGTTAACCTATTTAATAGGGTTAATTAATATTTAATAAGGTTAACTTAAGGTGCAGTTAGAGGTAAAAGGGTGCAAACTAAGGGGAATCTAAATCCTGGGGGCAGTGAAGAGTAATCCTGTATTTATTTATAAAAGTATTGTGTCAGTGTGCTGTGGACGAGTGAATCTATGAGGGCACTATGGCATATCTGGGGGAGTATAAAAGGCATATTGGGGGAGGATGGGGTGGCATATCAGGGGGTATAAGGCATACTGGGGTATAAGGCATATCAGTGGCACAAGTGGCATATCAGGGGGTATAAGGCATATAGCATATATAGGCATATGTGGGGAGGGGGGCAGAGTGGCATATCTGGGGGTATGTGGCATATCTGGGAGGCAGTGTGGCAAGCCTGGCTCAAATGTGCATAACGGGGGGGGGGGAAGGTTATGAAATGAAAACAAGAAATGCATTTTTAGCAGTTTTTTTTATTTTGCTGTTTGTTTTTAACATCCTGTTTTTTAAATTATTTTAAAGAAATGAAACACTTACATTTTTTTTTTTTATCCGATTAATCGAAAAAATAATTGGCCAACTTATTGACTATGAAATCACATCCCTTTATCATCTGCAGCATGTGAAATGAAAAAAACAGAAACTGAAGGCATTGAAACAGATACTGATTTAAGTAGCTCAGGAAATAGAACTGATAAGCCTCTTTACTCTCCAATGGAGAGCAGGTATGGCCACAAAAAAGGTGACATGGTGCCCTGTCACAGAAGCCTCCATGCCATGGGCTTCTGGAGGGAACTGAGTGCCCGCCTCCGTCCTACAGACTACGGGCCCTGGTACTGAGTGCCACATTTCCCAAGGTACAAGAGACTCTAAAGACTGTGGAGCTCAGACAGATTTAGAATTCCTGCATTTTTGGAGGGGGTTTATGTGTGGCTTTCCATCGGGTCAGGACTTATAGGACAGACCTCTATGTCCAGTATTTGCACCTGGGTCTGATATCCAGCAGGTTTCAGCCAGAAGTCAGGGAACTGCCCATGCTCTCCACAGACTACAATAGCAACCCGCTACCGGGCTGAGGTGGGCTAAGTGCAAATACTGAGCCGTGTGCAAAGGAGGACCTGATGGAGAACTGTGTGTGGCTTGCTGTGTCTATTGTATGTAAATTACCCCCTTGTACTGTTTAACTCCTTCAGGACAGGGTTTTTGTTACTAAGGTTGTGCTAAAAGACCGGAGCCGTTTTTGTGTTTTTGCTGTCTTTCTTAGTTCAACTGTAATTACTCTCTTCTCAATTAGCGCACCCACACAAATCATGTATTGTTTTTTTCAGCACAAGTAGGACTTTCATTTGAAACCATATTAAGCTGGGTAGTACATTGTTTTGTTTGAAATAAACTTGAAAAGGTGGGGGGGGGGATGAAAAAAACAGATTTTTTAACAGTTTTGTATACATACAAATTGTACACACATTGAACCAATGGGAAAAATATCCAAAATATATTCATTAACTTGTCCTGATTTGGAAACCACCCAATAGGGCGAGGATTTTGATCTATTTTGACCAGTATAGGGCAAATATTGCAAGACATACATCACATTTGTAAAATAATTTTTTTTCAAATTTGGCATGGTAGGCTAATAACTGCAATAGTTGTCACAGATACTGATTATCCCCCAAAAAATTATATGTTTATGAACAGTAGATAAGTCAAGGTGTACAACTAGGGTCATTTTGACACTTTTCAAACAGGGATTTTATCACCAATTGCTGACAAATTTTGGGGTATATTTATATTTTTGTGGGTTTCTTGCATATGCTGCAGTGTTACTTTATATTTCATATTATATTTTGTATAGAATATGTGCAACTGCAGAAAAATTGTGTCACGGTCAGGACTACTTGCCAAGCCGTGAGTGTGTGGAGAGCATGGGCATGAAGGGGTTAATAGCACCAGGCCTCTGGATTTACTAACATGACCCCTTAACAAGGCATAAGTTATACCAAATTAACCCCCAAATCCTGCCTGTATCCCCCCAGGTAGTCTGCCACCACTCACGATTTTGATACCGGATTCGTGAGAAATCCGAATTAGAACATTTATCTCTCTATATATATATCAACCCACCCCGGGCAAACAATATATTATATATATATATATATTATATATATATATATATATCCTGTAGAACTTAATAACAATACGGTAACGTGCTATCCTCTCGTGGATATCAATACTAGAGCCCAAAGACAGACTTGGATTATGAATATTTTAATAACAAAAAGACAAAGATTACACAGTGCCAGAATTACAAAAAACAAGACGTACAAAATAAAATTAAAACAGCAAACAGTTCTTAAAAACAATAGGACTTAAACACAGCACCCTCACTCACGAGTTTCTCCAATAAGTAGGCCTGTGGGAACTCCTTAAGTCCAGATGGTTTCTTATGATGTTTTTACGATCAGAGTATATCATGGAGTTCTGCTTATCGGTCGCTGCATTGTCCCTAAATCAGACTCTGTTTCAAGAAAACGCCGCTCTGACCACATGTCCAATTATATGACACCTTTTACAAGAATTGGTTCCTATCTTTGATCTGCCAATAAGTTATGGTGGGGTAAAGGTGATGGAAACCCCTCCACTTAAGATAGGAATGGAATTCTTATAACTCAGGGTCCTTATCTGTTAGGCCATGAATCACCACAGGGGTCCTTTGGGAAGATGATACCTCTAGCCAGAACAGATACAGAGGGCATGCACAAAGAAACACATTTAAATCAACCTCAGATTAACTCATTGAATACTTAAACAAAGAAACTAACCACCTCTGCTGGGTTACCCTTCCATGCACTCACTACGTTATATGAGTTAATCATGACAAATTGTGTTCACCAACATCCCCTGTGTCATGGTCAGGACTACTTGCCAAGCCGTGACTGTGTGGAGGGCGTGGGCATGAAGGGGTTAATAGCACCAGGCCTCTGGATTTACTAACTTCACCCCTTAACAAGGCATAAATTACACCAAATTACCGTATATTCCAGCGTATAAAACAACGACCCCCAACTTTTCCAGCTAAAATATAACTATACTCGCGGTATAAGACTACCCCTCTACCCAGTATACAACAACCAGCCAATCACGGCAAGCGATGTACCTTACTGGTGATTGGCTGGTTGTTGTATACAAAGCCTGCTCGGATTGGGTGGGTCAGCTCTCCCTAACATATGCCTGTCCACACACACATGTATAGACATACGCTGCCCTCACACACCCCTTCCTTTACACACATATACACGTACACACCAGCTTACAAACACACATATACACATACACTGCCCATACACAAACATATACATACATACATACACTGCCTTTACACACACATATATATATATATCTACACATACTAACATACGCCTCTCCATACATACACATTCATACATTGCCCTCACCACACACCCCTGCCTTTACACACAGTGCCACTCTGTGTGTGTCCCCCCGAGATATGCTGCCACTCTGTGTCCTCCCCCCCAGATATGCAGCCACTCTGTGTGTCCCCCGAGATGTGCCCCCCTCCCCTAGACTTATAAAACGACCCCCGACTTTTGAGAAGATTTTCACAGGATAAAAAGTCGTCTTATACGCCGGTATATACGGTAACCCCCAAATCCTGCCTGTTTCCCCCAGGTAGGCTGCCACCACTCACGATTTTGATACCGGATTTGTGAGAAATCCGAATTAGGACATATATATATATCAACCCACCCCGAGCAAACAACACATATATATATATCCTGTAGAACTTAATAACAATACGGTAACGTGTTATCCTCTCTTAGGGTTTGTGGATATCAGTACTAGAGCCCAAAGACAGACTTGGATTATGAATATTTTAATAACGAAAAGACAAAGATTACACAGTGCCAGAATTACAAAAACAGCAAACAGTTCTTAAAAACAATGGGACTTAAACACAGTACCCTCACTCACGAGTTTCTCCAATAAGTAGGCCTGTGGGAACTCCTTAAGTCCAGACGGTTTCTAGATGTTGTGCTTATCACAGAATATCGTGGAGTTCTGCTTTGGGGTTGCTGCATTGCCCCAAAATCAGACTCTGTTTCAAGAAAACACCCCTCTGATCACATGGCCAATTATATGACACCTTCCCCAAGAATTGGTTCCCACCTTTGATGTGCCAATAAGTTATGGTGGGGTAAAGGTGATGGAAACCCATCCACTTAAGATAGGAATGGAATTTTTATAACTCAAGGTCCTTATCTGTTAGGCCATGAATCACCACAGGGGTCATTTGGGAAGATGACACCTCTTGCCAGAACAGATACAGATACAGAACAGATCCACTACATTATATGAGTTAATCACAACACCCCGGTTCCAACAAGGCCTCACATGCATGGTTGCAAAATTGGAACATGCGGTTTACTGGGCCCATATCCCATTTGGGACATTTTCGAAGCCCCCTACTGTAAATTACCCCCAAAAAATATATGTTTATGAACAGTAGACAGGTCAAGGTGTTCAACTAGGGTCATTTTGACAGTTTTCAGGCAGCCATTTCTTCAACTTCTGCCAAAGTTCACAGAAAATTTATTTTATTGCGTTTTTAACGCATACATTTCAATGTTGCATTGAATTTCTTGCACACCATAAGTGCAACAGTGGTAGAAAGTCAAGGTGTTCAACTAGGGTAATTTTGACAGTTTTCAGGCTTGTTAGTGACAAGTTTAGGCCACTGACATTCATCAGGGAGACCGATCAATAATCAGTGACTTAAAATGTCACGACAAGTGATCAGGTAATAATTATGTATTTTTTTATTAATATTTTTTTCCACAATTACCCTAGATTACCCCTCTCTCTTTCTAAGGCAGGTTCATCCAGGGGCTGACACGCGATTGTGTCATACGCTACACTGTCGCTCTCATGGAGCGATCAGGCAGCAGGGGAGGGTTGGGGCTGGTCTCCACACTCATGTGGAGACCGAAGAACCCTCTCCCCCTGTCCCTGAAGCTGCCTCTGGCAGCCGGGACGCAATTGCTGGTCTATAGGGAGGACTCTCTTTGATCACTCCTGTAGGCTTCTATGCCTACAGGCGTGATCAAAGGGCTTGTGGAGGCTTGTTTTTGCTGTTGCTGGTCTACCAGGCAGACCACCAGCAGCAGCGCCCTGTACAAAAACGGGTATTAGCCCCTAAAATACCGCGACTGCGGCATTGAAGGGGTTAACACTGCACTGTCGCTCTCAGGCAACAGGGGGATGTTGTGTTGTGAGCCAATCAACACACAACCCCCTTCCCTGAAGCTGCCTATGGCAGCTGAAAACGCGATTGCTGGTTTTCCTGCAATCGTGTTTTCAGCCTACGGAATCACTCTGTGATCCAGACACCTGGGCAGACAGCAGCAGCAGCAGCGCCCCCGCGATCACCACGATTGTGGAGGCATTTTTTTTTTAGATGACCTACGTGGTACGTCCCAGTCTAACGGTGACATGTGACCAGGAAGTACCAGGTACGTCCCGGTACTGAAGGGGTTAAATACCCCTGTGTTTTCACCTCAAGATCAGTGTTGTCTGATGCTTGGTGTGTGCTGCTATGATACTTTTCAGGACAACAGTCACACTCAGCTAAGCTTTGGCTATCCACAGTGCCAACGCAGCTCCGGTGCAGCGACGTCCCCTCTTATCTCCTTCCTGTTACATGAAGGCCTGGCTTTTTCCCTGTTGACAGAAGCCAGCATTGTAACCTTACAATTGAAAATCAACCCCAGAGTTTATTCCTGTGATTTCATCCTTTCATGTCAATCTGTTGGTTCTTATTCACGTCATCCTAAATTAAATTGACCAGATTATTAAAATGAAATCCGGCGACATTTTTATTTTTCATTGGCAAAGGGCAAAAAACTTTTATAAGAATTTTCTCTTCAAACTATATATACAGTGTATTTGGTATATGTTTATGAAGTGATTGTATGATGTAATTTTTTTTTCTCATATTTGTCAATGAAATAAAAATACTTACAATCTTTAGGGCAGATTGAGTATCATGGGCCTGGTACTGAGGATTAAAATAGACATAATCTAAACTCCTCAGCATCGATGTGTACTGGATAAAGATGACATCAATGCGAGGCAGATTATATAGGATAGAATTTTATGTGATGGGATTGGGAGTACATCAGTACACTAAAAATGTTATCATACACGGGACACCTGAAGGCACAATTTAGTGCCACTAATCCTTTTCAATAAAATATGAAGATTGAAATAGAGTAAATAACACAGGCTCTGCCACACCCACCCACACACACCAGGATAGGCTCTGCCACACACACCAGGACAGGCTCTGCCACACTGACACCCACATCTGGACAGGTAAGCTACAAACAAAAAAAAGTATTTTCCACACTGCTGCGTCGTAAATAAGTTTACAGATCTAGATTAAAAGATCAACCCAATGGAAAAGGTGCCCTTATTTCTGGTTAACTTAGTGGAGTTTCTAGAAGTATCATTGCTCTTTGGATCAAGTGGATCTTAATTTAAATGCAAATTCCACAACTTCTATGGTTATATCATGGGGTGGAGCAGAAAATATCACAATGCTCCAAGATGATTTTGTCTTTGGGAGAATAAGTCAGGCCTTGGTGTTTTTTTCTCTCTTTATGTTGCTATTATACCTCAATCTTGAGTACTACAGATGATATTGTATAGAAGATAAGGTTCTTACCTGAAAAATTACTTTTCCTGTTGTCATTTTGGTCAACCGAATGTTTGCATTATTTTTTTTTGGTTCGTCTCTTATACATTTATTGCCCTATTTCTGTTTCCTTCCCCTACCGTAGATAGGAGGAGCTTACCTTCAGTGTCCCCAAAGGACAATAGAGATGTTTTTTGGGGAAACGTGTAGACTGGAGGAAACCTATAGTGTTTTGCAGTAGTATTATTGATATGATTTTGATCGAGAAAATTTTGTTGGTTGGTATATAAATACTTTCTAGCTGAAATAACAACTGGCAAATTTAACATTTCAGCCCATCAAGTCTGCTCATAGGCCACTGGCTCACTCAATGGCTCATGTAGGTCAAGTAAATATTTTAAGATATTTAATTTACATATATATATATATATATATATATATACAATGTTAGATTAAATGTTAGATTAAAGATAAATCACAAACTGTTGTTCTTGAAAATTTGCTCAGTATATTTACACACGCTTTTGCTTTAATCCCCTTCAGGTCTTGGTCCTAGTCAGCCTACGCTATCTTCAGACTTCTATGGATATGATCAGCGGTCCTGAGGATGTGGAAGCTGAATCAGAGGGATTCCTTCTGGAAAAGGGTGTAGGGGATACTCTTAACAGCACAATAGAGAAAACTAAGGCCCTCTTTAAGTCCAATCAGGTGGGGGCAAATGGTGGTGTGGAAGACACAGTTAGCTAGGTACTTCAAAATGCCATGCTTAGAGACTTTAGAAATAGCTCAAATACGCTTCCACATCCTTTCTAAAATAGATGATGGAGTGGGTTATCCCTATGTGTCAGACAAACTATGCATGTATGAGGGATGAGTCAGGGGTGATGGTCTTCCTAGTTGTAGCTGCTAAAATGTAGAATCAGAAGGCGTGAATAAAAGAAAAAAAGAGAGAAACAGAGAGAGTGTAGTGCTGTGGGAAATACATATATACAAACAAACCCCCCACATAATATGTAAGACTGCCATACTAATACACAAGTTCTGTTGTAGATACAGTCAAAGAATACTGCAGAGTAATATGGTGCACTGACAAATATACAATACAAGTACTGCAAAAACAAAAACATGAACTAGAGGTGAAACATGCATGTTTCTAAGGAACACATCAGAGACGTTTGTACCACAAGTTGTTTATTTATGTGATAATCTCCAGGCCCATTATACACATCCTTGCATTAAGCATTTGAAAAGGTTACATTCTCATAAAATTACTCTCATTCCCAAAAGGACTGAAAACGCCCACAACCACATAAACCCTGATGGAATCACACACAGACCACTGCCACAGTGCAGAGCTGACTATATATGACCCTTCATAAAAAAAAGCAACCATGGGAGTTTATATAATTTAACAGACTGTACCATGAAGATGAAAAAAAAAAATCTCACTACGTGACACGTATAACTAAACAGCCAATCCAGCCTTTCTTCCAGGAGAAATGGGGCAGAGTGGCATTCCGTAACACAACATTAATGCAGTAATTCATTTTACTTCAACTTATGACGGCTGAATAACAATGATTTTGTTACCTTGATAGATGGCAGCAATGACATATTATCTGTATCAAGGTTTTGCTAATTTATTATGTTTTGTCCTTTATTTATTCAATCTACCCACCAGGACCTGAAATACATAATAAGATCTACCCACTAGTTAGATGAAATCTATACATGCAGGATTTTTTTTCTCTATTAAGAAAAAAGCCTTCTATTACTGTATTTACCTTTTCAGTGCTTGAGTGTATGAAACTGCTAAACACTCAATGGGTTATGAATCCCCACTAAAACAAAGCCTCGCTATGTATGCACTTTGGCTGCCCTGTTTGTATCCTATTAAAACTTGTACTTCAATCACAATATATACACACACAAATATATATATATTTATATACTACTATTCAAAAGTTTGGGGCCACTTAGAGATGTTCTTGTTTGTGAAAGAAAAGCAAATTTTGTCCATTAACGTATCAAATGAATTAGAAATATAGTGTTCACATTGTTAATGTTGTAAATGACTATTGCTATTGCATACAGAAGTCCTTCATCAGCAATCAAAACTCCTGTGTCCCAACAGCGCATTGTATTGACTAATAAAAGCTTAAGTTTAAAAGGCTGATCATTGGGAAACCCTTTTAGAATTATGTTAGCAAAGCTAGAAATTCTTTGTTTGTGTGTGACACCTCTGCACTAAGGTAATGTCTGTAAAGAAGGGTATTCCTTCTGTATTAATACACCAATACATTCAAGTCTATGGTCTGCATGAAGATCATACCTTCCCGTGGGTCTAACCTTCAAATTAAGATCACACCCGTATGTTAGAATTTGAACCCTTCCCCTGTTTCTCCAGTGCTTCTTCTTGTTTGAGTTTTGGTTTTTCAGTCCGTGTATGCCAAACCCATACCTGAGGAGAAGAGAACTGTTTAGAGAAAAAATGGATAACAGACTAAACCTTATGTGAGAAATAAACTAGACATTAGTTATATAACACCCTTTCCAAATAGATTTATTTTCACAAGCATATTCACAGGTGGCCACCCAAACACTTCAGATTTGCTAAAAAGCATGATTACGTCATAAAGGTATAGAGGCAGTGGCGTCGCTACAGGGGGGCAATTGCCCCCCCTAGGTTAATCCTTGCCCCCCTGTTGCCCCCCTGCCGAATTTGGAATAAAGTCGCAATGCGACGTTAAATCCCATCTTGTGAGAGAGAGGGTGCAGCCCGCGTAAGATTGCCAGCCAAGGCAACCGATCTTACGCGGGCCGCACCTCAAGCCCTGCTACTTACCTGTGGGAGGGTCTTCTGTACTGCATAGAGGAAGCGGAACCTAGCAGAGCTCACGTGACATCACATGACTCTGCTCCAGTCCTGCTTCCTCTGTGCAGAGAACGCAGAGGGAGGCCGCGCCCCCTGCTGAAGTCTGAGCGGCATCGAGGAGCTGCAGTGCAGGTTAGGGATGGGGAGGGTGTTTGAATGAGTGTGTGTGATTGAGGGAATGAATCTGTGAATGAATGAGTATTTGAATGAATGAGTGTGTGTGTGTGATAGCATGGATGTGTAAGTGCTGGAACCTAGGCATGATGGGACTGTGATTGCTGTTAGCAATCACACTCCTATCATGCCAAGTCAGCCAGTACATGCTGAAACCTTGCTAGCTCCCCCCCTTGTGTATTGATGCTGCCAGCAGTATGGGGTCTGCACATCACAGCCACCCTGTACCAGCATGTACTGGCTGACTTGGCATGATAGGATTGTGATTGCTAACAGCAATCACAACAAGCACAGTCCCATCATGCCTAGGTACCAGCATTTACTGGTTGCCTGGGTATGATAGAAGTGTGATTGCTGTGTGGGCAGTGTGGACGCCAGGCAGGGCTGGCTTTGGGGTGTGCAACCTGTGATCTATGCCTGTAATTCTGGGGGTTTTAAATATACCTTTAATGCCGTGTTTTTATGTGAATTCCAATTGATCTATACCTGCAAAGCTGGGTTTTTTGTGTTATTCTGTAGATTCACATCTGCTATGCTATGTTTCCATACATTATTTATGTGTATCTGCAAATACAGGGTTAATATGTCTTATTCAGTTGATTAATAACTGCATTGCTGTTTCCATGTATTTATTTGATCTATACATGCGATGCTATGTTTCATATATTATTATTGTATACCTGCAATACAGGATTTGTATGTCTGATTCTGTTTATTTGATATATACCTTCAGTGCTGAGATCACAAATGAATTTCAATTGATCTGGGTTTGTGTGTTGATCTATACCTGCTATCGGCAGCAGGGACTAATATTTATATATATATGGGCAGCAGGGGCTAGTAAATGGGTTTTAGATATTTGGACAGGGGCGCAATTTCAGTGCTTGCCATAGGCGCTATTTTCAGTAGATACGCCTCTGGAGGAGGGTAGATTGGGTTGTGTTTCCTATGGGATTCTGTCTGTGTTAGATTGTAAGCTCTCTTTCCCTAATGTATCGAGCCGTCTTAGTCTAGACCCTTTGAATATAGGGACTGTAAAAAGCGCTGCAGGAATTGTTGGCGCTATATAAATAAAATGAATAATAATAACAATAATAATAACAATAATAATAATATTTAGAGGAAATGAATGCACTCTGGTTAGAATGTTATCATACATTAGAATGTTATAAATTAGAATGTTTTGTATCAGTACTAACCTCCGACAGCCTCAAATTCCTCTCTTCTGTTAACCGAGTTAAGTTGGCTTTCCCTGTAAATATTTCTTGTATTCCCATTTCTTCCAAAGATGTCTTCAGCTGGTATTTTTGATCCATTCTAATTTTGGAAAAATATTTCTGTTTTTCTACAGGGAAAAAATAAAATTATACATTTTGTTTAAAATGCATCCTGTCAAACGCAGCACGCAGGAAACAGCATGGCTGCTTTTGAATCAGGGGTAAACATCGTTCTTTTGGTATTTATGTAGTAAATTAAATTATTACACAAATAACTGTTTTTTGCAATATTAAATCCTCCTCTCGTGACATCATAATCCAGCCCCATATGCAAATTAAAACCTACATAACACAAGATAGGCTGTATTTTGTATGGAGGTGTCACAAAATTGGCAGAATTAGCAAAAAAGCATATATTCAACACAATTATTTGGAATTTGAATTAACATTTCTGTTATACTTGTGAAGCTTAATGGAACTACAGCTACCCCTTTAGGTGCCCTCCCCCCCCGAGTTAGATATTAAAGTACTAAAAGTCATTAAACATACATTCCTCAGCAAGGCTGTCTGGGACATTTAAATGTCCCTTTAAACTTAGTTCCCTAGTAGTGGTGTCGGCAGGGACATGTGCCCCCCCCCATTGAAGTGCCATCTTTTTTTTTGTTGATAGATGCGGAGGAGAGAGAGAGGCACCGAGCGATCGCTCAGGAATAACATTTCAGCAACCGCTCAGCGCCTCTCACTCTCCTCCGCCTCTCTCTCTGCCTTGGTTGCGGTGCCGGCATTTCCTGCTGAGCGCCGGGATATGACGTCATATTCTGGCGCTCAGCAGTGAAGCCGCACGCACTGCGGCAGAACAGGGAGACAGAGGTCTCGCACGACTACTATAAGGTAAGTGAACTTCAAGGGGGGGAGAGGGTAGATAGGGAGGCGGGGGGACACAGAGTAGTTAGTGAGGAGAGGGTAGATAGGGAGACGGGGGGACACAGAGTGTTTAGTGAAGGAGAGGGTAGATAGGGAGATGGGAACACAGAGTAGTTAGTCAGGATGGGTACGATAGGGAGACGGGGGACACAGAGTAGTTAGTGAGAGAGGGCGTTTTATAATTATCCCCCTACTTTGGTCCCTGTCCCCCCCATGTGCCCCCCCTAAATATGAAAGCTGGAGACCCCACTGATCCCTAGTGGAGTCTAGAACTTGCTGGGTGAAATGATGTTCACAGATTAACTATCCAAGGCATAGAACATGATAACGTAATTAGCTAAGTAAGATAAAATAGGGGCAGGGAACCCATGGGAATACCGATATTTCATCTGTCCCTGCCAAATATCCAACAGCTCCTTGGATAAATTATCTTCTATGGTGACAAGGTCCCCGTCCTTTTCGGGAATGACCACAAGCATGTGCGCTCCTCCTTTGTATGGGATTTTCAGCACCATACACGATAACGACTTGTCGACCATCCAATGAACTTTATCCATTTTATACATCATCGGCACCGTCACAGAGTTATATTTGTCTATATAGAACTTTTGGTTCTCTGTTAAGTTTGGATTAAATGGATATTGCCATTTGCCTGCAGGAGAGAAAAAAAAAAGAAAATAATTAGAAATGTATCAGATATTTCTAAACTTAGGGTTGTCTCGCTTCTGATTTTCTGGGCAAGTTATGGTTGAACGTTGTGCTGGTTGCCCCACATGGCATAACCATATAGAAATACCCTTGGCAACCCATGGCCAATATCCCAGTGTTTATATTGGTGAATATTATGAGATTTAATAAGAAAAACTATTAAAGAGGACAGTAGAGAGATAATTACCTTTGAACAAAATATAGTCAAGGAGAACAAGCTTGGCGAGCGGGTCAATGGAATCATAAAGCTGGGAAATTTTGCCCCTTGTCTTTTTATTGACGTAATCGTTGATTATATTTTTGGCCTCCTTGTTGTGGAAGTCGATATATTGATATTCCATGCTGAAGTACTCGTTGGTCAGGTTGTAGAATTCTTCTCTGATGGAAAAGGTTTCATGTATGAAAGCGAAGCTTCCAACGTCCAGGATAAATGCCTCGTTATCCATAATTTTTAATTTGTTTTTCCTGAACAGCGAGGGCAGTAAAAGAGGTTGTTCGTGGTTCTTAAATTTTTGTAAATTTAGACCATCTAGGATCTGGTCCTGAGTGAGCCCCTGGGTTCCCAACATTAGGGAACCGAGGCTGAAGGACACGCTGAATGGAGATAAGAATATGTTGTTATCATGTTTGTCGGCCATCTTCCGGTAGAGGTTGAATCCAAAATTGGTGTTCATTTCAGTCACGTCATGAACAGAGAGTTGAGCCGGAGGCTGCGTATGATTTAAAGGGACTGGATCTGTTACCGTAGAAGATTCATTTCTCTCCCCATGATGGTCATGTTGTTCCTTTCTTGGGTTGTTGCCCCCTCCCTTAGTGGCTGGATTGCCCAGACACAGGGTAACAAGAAGAAGGACATAAAGGCTCCACCTCATGGTTAAACTTCCAGGGGCTCTCCTTCTGGGAAGCAAAAGGACCCATATTAACATCGAAACCATCGATGTGGCAACTTTGTTACACTAGGCAACTTTGTTACGCTAATTATAGCTGAGTTGGGACTTTAAAGGCTACAATGTGTGTTTTGTGTTAATTCAGTCATTAAGATCTTGGTGAAATTACTTTAATAATAAATAATACACTCATTTGTTGCCATTTCAATACGCATACTTGGGCTTTTTACATGATGGAACGTCTTGGTGAACGTGTAGGACAGTCTTGTGTCTATTAAACAAACCCCAAAAAGGGGTTAGAGCCAACGACTGCCCATGAACAAAAGATTAAAGGGGTTGTTAATGGACATTCTAGTGGAACTTTCACTCGTTAGACACGAGATGTAAGCCATCAGGGTGGCATTAAAGAACAATTAGAATTACTGAAAGCTTTGTGCAAGTGACATCCATAAAATATGAAACATCTGGACAAATCCCAATCGACCTGGACCAACGGACTGCCAATGGGTCTGCTTAAATTTTAAATATTAACGATTCGCTCGTTACGAACTTTCGGTTGCCCATCTGTCTGTCTCTCTGTATCTCTTTCTGTCTCTTTTTGATGAAATGGATAAAATGGATATAGCCGTGCATAACGTTATATATACGATGTCGGAATCTCAATCATTCTATCAGAAGAATAGAACGCTGATGTCCCGATAGCTTATGTAACGTTGTATCCTCTCTTTGGTGGCCCAATAAAAAGTTAGAACTTCATCTAAAGACTACATTTGATGAAACATAAAGATAAACATGACATCATGGCACTGATCCATTATTACATCAGGCTTAGCCTCTCTCACCTGTGCTCAAGTAAAGATCGCTCAAACATAGCATGTTAGGGATAGAGGATAGGTTTCCAAAGTCCCATTTTTGAGCTATTATGCTAAATGTCTGCAGACAAAACCATGGAAATATATCCTCTGCTGGCTCGGGAGAAGCTGTCTTTGCCTTTCCCGAGTTACTTGTCATGCGTCTAGTCCTTTAACACCGTTAGTGGCCATTCTAATAGTCTCTCCATCAGTTTCTCCTCCTTTGTCTAAAATATTAGCTACAAAGTATCTACAAGCGGATAGTTTGGACACAACCCGATAATGTATATTTATAACTATAATTTACAAATAAAACTTAATCCTTACCAGTGTCCTCTTCTGTCAACTCACAGATCTACTAAACTGCCAAAGGTTAACGTCCAATGCTGAGGGTCTCTAGCAAATATTTGACAATCCAAAGTATAGAACCGGTTGATTCTATTCTTGTATTTATTAACCATATTGTACACAAAGGTATCATCTAAAGCACACAAGGGTTTTCATATAACACCTACTCTCTAAAAGGAACATTGTGTCTCCAAACTTCTAGATAAAAAGCTTGTTTTTTTTAATATCAACCCTTAAGTGTGGATTATATCTTCACATTTTGTAGAACATTGAGATCTGTGAATCTGGGGGAAGAAATTTACCATCGGAATCTTTACTTCCTGCTCTTCCTTACAGGTTCCACCTACCTAACAGGAAATGCTCAGTGGAGTATGTCCGTATGATATGGATCTCTCCATGTTTATTAAAAAGCTATAAATACTTGCATTTAAAAATTGGAATTTTACTAAATTCTGTTTTTGTGGAAAGAAATCATGACTTTTTAATATTTAAAAAACTTTACATTATATGAAAACCTTATATTATATTATCATTAATTGTAGATACCTTGTTTATAAAACTTTACATTATATTACCATTAATTGTAGATACCTTGTTTACTAAACTTTACATTATATTACCATTAATTGTAGATACCTTCTTTACTGAACTTTACATGATATTATCATTAATTGTAGATACCTTGTTTACAAAACTT
>VKOC01025530.1:0-24942 GCA_009364415.1 Spea multiplicata
GGGTATCACTGTACTCAGGGGGTGTTACTGAACACAAATCAAGACCTATTTTGTTTTTTTCACACATCTAATAATCATGGTGAAACCGCAAAGTGGATGTGAAAATGTTTTTCTTTTTTTGTTAGACTAAATTTGGAAGGCGCTGGTGTGGAATCAGCTGCATGGGACAGGCCAATATGCCCCTAACTAAATTCCCTGAGCTGTCTTGTGTAAGGAAATATATAGTTTTAGGTGGTTAAAATGAAATATGGGACGTTTACGTGTCTCGGATGAGACCTGGACCCAGCAAATTAATCTGTCAAAATTCCATGTTTGAAAACTGAAATGCCCATGTTCCAATTTTGAACCTGCAGTGCCAAATAGACATGCCCTACCAATGTATTTGGGGTATTCCTGTACAGGGGGGGGTGTTTCTAAATACAAATCACAAGTTGTTTCAGTCATTTTATGTACCTAGGAAAAAAAATACTGAAATACTATGTTTGGATTAAATGGGTTTGTTAAAAATGAAAAAAATGAAATTTTACTGCAATGTTTAGGACAGACCGGCACTAAAATGGTTAAATAAAAAGTGTTAAAATGCCCCAAGTAAAATACTTTGGGATGTCATCTTTCAAAAAATATATACTTTTGTTGAGCAGTTTTTCTTTTTCTGGCCACTATTGGGGCGCAACTCCCAGGATACCACATTTAAAAAAAATCTTGCTTAGAAACAGCGATGTGCGTCATTTACTAACCCTGTTAGTGCCAAAATAAATGAAAATAACAGGCATATGAGGCGTTTGGAGTTTTTTCCCATTTGCACTGGTTATATTAAGGTTTTATAGGTGAAAAATATTTCCTTTTTTCCTAATTTCCCCCACATTTTTAGATATTTTTCATTCTTAATGATGATTTATATATATATAATTATTATTTCAATAGAAAGCCCTACTTGTGCTGAAAAAAAACAATAAATAATTTGTGTGGGTGCACTAATTAGGAAGAGAGATTTTACAGTTGAAGAAAAACGGCTCTGGTCCTTTAGCGCCACCTTAGTATCAAAATTCCGGTCCTGAAGGGGTTAATGCCTATGGTTTTGGAATGGGATGTTCAGCTACAGGTGTTATATTCAGGTGATCACATAATTTTGGCCATATATTTGTTAATCTGTAGCCGGGTAAAGTAAGAATGCTTTCAATAGTAGACCCGTTATTCATCTTTATCATTTAACAAAATGCAAACTGAGCGAACAGAAGAAAACACTAAATCAAATAAATATTTGATGTGAACACCCTTTGCCTTCAAAACAGCAACAATTCTTCAAGTAGTAGTCTGGTAGCTGTATAAATACATTCTGTAGTTTCTGCTTGGATAGTTCCCAGTTAAAAATGTCCATTTAACAGATTGCAAGCAGAATAAGTAAAATGCTTTCTGTGTAGTGATACCCTTCGGGGATTCTTAAGAAGGTTAAGAAAAAAACTGTAAAGTGAAGCTAATTGGAGAGTACCAACAGAAAGGTAAATTGGAGCTTTTAAGTAGAGGGTAAGGGGGGGCCGTAAGCCCAAGAGTCCAATTTCCCATTCATTACTAAGGCATCCTAGGTTATAAATTGGTAACCTTGTTTTCCTTATAAAATAGCACACAAGTTGGGTTGGATTTTAACCAACTGTTTATTTTCTTCATAGGTGTTTGCTGTTTAAAGAGACAGTTTAGTGTCCCTGATACACCGCTATAAAATAATGCATTTTAAAGTACTCTGTGAGTACTTAAGTATACATTTCTAAAAATAAAAAAAAATAGCAGCTGACCTCCTTCTCCGTGGTCTGAAGCAGTGAATCAGTGGCATGAAAGTCCTTCCATTGAAATCAATGACCGCGCTTTTCATGCATGCCGGCACGGGTTTGAATACAGCTCACTGAATCTGCGCTGGAGCTGACTGGAAGTATATCACATGCATGGAGATCTGTTTGGCTGGACACATCTTCTATACCCCATTTAGCAGGGGTATTGGGAAAGGGGCAAATGCATATTGGGCCCCATGCGTTTGCAAAACGGACAACATGAAAATCTAAAGGGAGAACGCACCTATTATATATATATAGATATAGATATAGATATATATATATATATATTAAAGTGAATATGATAACTGGAGTGTCCCTCTTAAGTTTACAAAATAACTTTTAAAGATAGTCAGACATACACTTAGGTCTTCTAGCTACATGCAAACTATACCCTTTTTCCCCCCCTCCCTAACACTTAAGTGTTATATTCTTATGATGTATGATGTATGAAAACTTCTTTTTGTCTATAGATAATTTATCCATTGGTTAAAAAAAAGACAGTTAAAATAGGCATTTTCGGGTAAAGCATTTTATAGGGACTACCCTTTTTGTCTGATTCATTCTATGTGTAGCCGCATCAGTCTCCATTCGCTCGGTAGTGCCTCTCACTTGTGTGAAGTTAAAAATAAATTTTGTCTCAATTTTCTTTTCTGGGCTTACTCTGTTGTTATACTCCATTGATCGCTGAAATGACATTTCCTGTCTGTTGGCAGAACCGAAGCACTTTCAATGGTAGTTATTGTTCAAATCTTACAAAAGCCCTTTGGCTAATGGCTCGGTAAGAGTGACAAAATGAACAAAAGTGACAATGCTGTCATCAGTTTAAAGGGAAAAAATATCCGTGGAATACAGTCAGACAACTGAAAAGAGTCTATGAAAAATCCTACATTTCTTAAAGCTAGACTAGCAAGAGCTGGAGCCTCTTCTCCTTCTGTACCAGTGTGTCTCAACGTGTTTAATGTTATGGAATAACCGCTACAATATCAATACAATGTTTCGGCAGCTTTTGACAAATTTATCGCCTGTTGTGCAGGCCAAGCTCTTAATTTGTCCTAAATACCTGAATCTTACAGTTCTTTATACAAAGTAACCTAACAGAATTGTGTTAAACAGTTGAGATGATGCTGACCCACCTACCTTTCTGTCCTTAACATCTGTATGATTAATCTTCTCCATTAGTCCAGACCGCCATGAAAGGGTAGAATAACTAGCAGTTGGAGAGTTTCAGGACAGGAAAGTGATGTAATCTGACATCGATCCTAGTCTCCTTTATGGACGTCTGCCAGATTTGTTCTGGTGGGAGGGGGCAAAATATCCACCTCGGTGCCTTTCCCCTCTCCCACCCCATTACTCCCTTACCTCCTGCCCATTGGCTACCTTTATGGATAAGGAGAGGGGTTTCGTGGTGCAAGGCAAACGTTAGTTACCCATTAATAGGACAAATTATAAGACCATGGTCATTGTAGCTAACAGACCAATAGCTAGGGGGTAAAGATTAGCCCTACCTAGTCTACAATTCCTATGGTGAGAGAACAGAGCAAACCATCCTGACAGCAGGGAGTGTACATAATTTAATATGATAAATATGATAATATATGGTGATGCTAAAAGCAATTTCCCTTATAAATTCCCTGCTCTTTTATTAATAAAATAGGTTGTAATTAACTCAGCAACTATTATTAAATATCAGTTTCAAATGTTTAGTACATTGAAAAACTGGTATATAATATTAGAATCTGAGGTCAGGGCTCTGTGCGGCTGGTCAAGTTCTTTCTCACCAAACTCATCCAACCATATCCTCATGGTCCTTGCTTTGTGCACTGGGGCCTTCCCCAATTTGTTCAAAGTTGAAAGCATAAGATTGTCCAAAATGTCTTGGTATGGCCCTTAAAAATATACCTATAATGGAAGAAAACAGAGACAAGAAATCATGTAAAATATTTGGTATTTTAAATAAACTCAGAAATGAGATGGTTCTTTATAAAGACGATCATTTACCGACGAAACACGTCAAATAGATTTATTATTCTAATTGTGAGGAGTGTTCCTGTCCGCCGATCTCATAAAGAGGAAATTTTCTTCTGCCGCCTGCCTTCCGGTATTTGTTCCTAGGGCTGTTTTGTGGACTCATTCATTGAAGTAGATGTCTGCATTTGAAGTTCAAAAAGACAACATCTATCTTTTACAAAACATCTACGGTTGAATATCAGGGACTCCTCTCGATATTTCCAATACATTGTATTGGAAACAGTTAGTGCCATCTTGTGAAAAATCGACAAATGATGATTTAACATACATAGTTTTATTAATCCATTTGCATGGGGGGATCCTGCAAAAAATATAATTTCTGGATCTTCAGTATTTACATGACAAATTAGGTTTTTCCATATTGGTAATTTACAAGTTAAGAATTAGAATGTTTTTCACAGTCTTTACCTGTTCCTAACGTCATCTCTGAATATTTAAAAGCGGTTTACACTCTGTGCATATTGATCAACAAAACACTATTGTAAAATGTATTTCAAACTGCTATCCTGAAATGACCTGAGATTTCCTTGGTATTTTGCTACACACATGGTTCATAAAAAGAAATGAATTTCATAAACCTCAGAAGTGCTTTTATAAGCATACTAAGATATTCCAGACTGCATTGTCTTATATATAAAAATCTGGAATTTTGTAATTGTGCAGTCACTGTTGAACAGATAAAAAGGATTATAATTAAGTAAAATTTTGTCCAAAATTTGGGTGTTTTTTTTTTTATTGTTTTTGTGCGGGGTTCCTCCTTCATGTCTAGCAGCCTAGCACAGATACAGCAATTTGCCTGCACAAAATCCAACTATTGTATGTGTAACACGACCTGGTCCTGTTAGCGTGTTGTTGCTATTGAGCTATTCCTGTTGTGTTATTGCTGTGTGTTTCTGATATTTTTTTTGGTTTGATTTGTTTTTTTTTTGACAATTCCCTGTACTCCTATGAGTCTCCGCGATGCCGATATCCAGAATTACACCACTTATCTTTGTGGTCGGATCTCAGGTACACTAAAATACACTGCAGGCCTTTTAAGAAATGGAGTGCTGGTATATGACGTCATAGAGAAAATAGGAGGCACAGCCTCTGTAGCACACATAAGTCTAATATTTGGTAAAACGCTAATCTGCCCTCCTCCTTTCTTGTAGGAGACTGAGAGCAGACACCCACACTAGTGTGACCACATGTCCCATGTTGCCCAGGGGGAGAGGGGGTAGATAGTGAGAGGGTAGTGAGAATATTGAAATAAAGAGTGAGAATGAATTAAAGTGTGGATGAATTGTGTGAAAGAGAGAGAAGGAATGAATTTGTGCAAATGATTTGTGTGAATGAGTGAGAAATTAATTAAATTAATGTAAATTAAAGTGAATGGGTGACTGTAAATGTGTTTGTGTGTATGGCAAAGATGGCACAAGTAGGGTCTTTGATCATTGGGGACCAATATGGCACAGGAAGGGTGTTTGGGGACAAAGCCGATTCATGCTAGGCTGTTTGGGGACAAAGATGGCAAGTCGTATGTGTGTAATTTGGATGCTGGCCAGGTCATACGTGGGTAGTGTGGATGCCAGGGCTGGGTTTGGGGTGTGCAACATGTGATCTATGCCTGTAATTTAGGGGGTTTTATCTATACCTTTTTAATGTTGAGTTTTTATGTGAATTCCAGTTGATCTATATCTGCAAAGCTGGGTTTTTGTGTTATTCTGTTGATCCATATCTGCTATGCTATGTTTTCATACATTATTTATGTATACCTGCAAAAACAGGGTTATTATGTCTTATTCAGTTGATCAATACCTGCAATGCCATGTGTTTATTTGATCTATACCCTCAGTTTAGAGTTTACATGTGATTTCCAGTTGGTCTATACCTGTAATGCTGGGTTTGTGTGTTATTATGTTGATCTATAGCTGCAATGCTATGTTTCTATACATTATTATTGTATACCTGCAAATATGGGCCTTGTGTGTATTATTCAGTTGATCTATACATACAAGTGCTGTTTTATGTGTTTATTTGATCTAAACCTGTACTACAGGGAGGAAGTAAAAGAGCGGTGTGGTTTAGTGAATGAGGGGACAAAGGGACTCTGGGGATTACGGGGGAAAAGGACCTCTCAGTGTAACAGTAGGGTTAGAAGGAGGAAAGACTGCACTGACACTCGGTCAACTCCTAATCTGCAGTCAGTGTGGCAAATATTTTTTTGTTGCGGGAGGAAAGGGAGTGATTGCATGCTAGGGAGCGTGGAGCGGGTCCCAAGAAAATGCTTGCGTAGGGTCCAATTTTTTCAATATAAAATCTATTGGCAGCAGGGGCTAATATTAAAGAATGAAAACGTGCCTGTTTTTTAAAAATTATTTCAATCATGGTCTTTACTTCAAAGAACATATTATGTAGTTAAAAATGCATGTCTAACACGTGTTGTGTGTGTATATATATATATATATATATATATATATATATATATATATATAAATATACACACCTGTGTGTAATCTCATCCACTTCATAGTGTGTCCCTAAATGGCAGAAAAAAATGTGGTCACCTTGTGTTTTTACAGTAGGAATACAAACCTAAATAATTATTGTGAGATAAATCTAAAGGTCAAATGGGGAATAGCAGTAGTAATGTATTGTTTTTGGTGCTGCACCTTGCGCCTTCTTTAACCATAGACCATTTGGAAAAATTACTCCAAAACTCCAGAGTTTTAGAGTCATTATTTCAAGACTCACTATTAGGCACCAATCCCACAGTGTAGTTTCTCAACTGACATACATTAATGGGTTGGGAGAGATGGGTAGTCAGAACATGTTGTGTTCAAGAAGGAGGGAGGAAAGGGGCTGCCTGATTATGACTGCGTTGTGTGTTTGAAGGGGGAAGGTTTCTTCCTGAAAGTGTTTTGTACTTGGGGTTGCAAGAGTGTTGTGTGTGCGCACTTACATTTAGGTTTGTTAGTTTACCATTAAGGTTATCCTACGCTAGAAAATCTGTTTTTAAGAGTAGTTTACTTACTTTCAGCTGAGACCACCATAGTTTTTATATTTGTATTTTGGATGCTGGTTTTGTTGCTTCATTTGAGATTAATATGGCTCATTTCCAGGCTTTACCTCTGCCTGCCCCAACATAGGAACATAGCGTGGGAAATTTTATTCGGATGGCCATGAAGGTCCTTTTAGCAACATTCTAAACCTCAGCAACCAGCTGTTCCCATATCTCAGAATAAATGACATGAAAACTCCCTATTATGCTATATAAAACTGTAGCACATTCAGCCTGTGAATGTATTAAAATACCGAATTTTCCATGCTGTACAAAACGCCCTATAAGCTTAATTAGGTATCTCTTTATTTAGAAGGCAGTTTGGGGAAAAAATATTATTGTGTATATATAATTCTTGGGAATAAATATAATTGCAGCGTAAAAAAGGATGTGCACCAGCGAAAATTATGTCAGAGAATCTAGAACTTTTTTATATATTATTTACTGCTCTTGCTTTTTATGTTGTGTGATATTGTATTTACATCACAAACTTCACAAACAAGTGAATAAGGCACTGTATGTTCCCCCTGTGAATGCAGAGTTTCTATACATCCATTTTCTACCATAAAGTAGAAATACTTCTATTAGAGGGAACGATGTAGCATTTCCACACAGGCCCCCTGTTCCCCTTAGTTACAATATGTTTGATATAAATATTGTGTGTTTTTAAGTGAATGTACAAAATTATTCATAACTGTCTGTTACAAATGATAACATTGCCTGTCATCAATAGCAAGTTTCTACTCATTTTGTACTGTTAAGTTTTAGTGAAAATAAAAACATTTTCTGGTTCGCAGAAATTGCATTTCAAATTACAGGTTTGTCATAAACCTGGTTTTCCATTATTTCACCTCCTTTTTCTCCTTGGTCTGTATTTCGTTTAGTTTTTTATTTATTTGTTTTGTTTCTGTTTCCAGTGAAGAGTTGCGCAAAGAAGCCCGGCAGCTAAAACGAGAGCTCAAGGCAGCAAAACAGAAGAAGGAGGATGATGAAAAGGAATTAAAGAAGCCAGAAGAGGGTAAATGTAATATTTAATTTACTCCAGAGTTGAGTGACCACAAAGCCCATTTTTTCCCAAGTTCACTGGCACATGTTAAGTGTAACCCTACAGTATGGGAAATGTAAAATGTAAGTCACTTATTTATACAAACCATAGTGTAACACTATGCACGTCCTGGCTAAAAAATACACTATAAGGGCAAGTATTGGGACACCGGACCATTTCATTAACAGAGACTTTGATAACGTTGCATTCTAAATATATAGACATTAATATGCACTTAGTTCCCCCTTTGCAGCTATAACAGCTTCCACTCTTCTGGGGAGACTTTTCACAAGACTTTTAAGTCTTCCTGTAGGGATTTCCCCCCATTTATCCAGTGCAGCATTTGTGAGGTCAGTTCATCCCAAAGGTGTTCGATGGGGTTGAGGTCGGGGTTCTGTGTGGGTCAATCAGGTTCTTCCAGACCCTCATCCAACCATTTCTTTATGGAGCTTGCTGGAGTCATGCTGCAATAGAAAAAGGCCTTCCCCAAACTGTTCCTACAAAGTTGAAAGCATAGCATTGTCCAAAATGTCTTGGTATGATAAAGCATTAAGATTTCCCTTCACTGGAATTAAGGAGTCTAGCACAAGCCCTGATTTCAATAATTAAGAGGTTTGTCCCATATAGTGCTGCACCAAGCATTGTCCATTACGACATTGTTATAAGAGTTTGGTGTGGAAGAACTTGACCGGCCGCACAGGGCCCTGACCTCAACCCCGTCGAACAACTTTGGATGAGCTGGAACGGTTCATATGTCTGTTTTTCAATGAGGCTTTAATTATGATGTCTGTATTCAAAGGGTCTCCAGATGTACATATGCATATTTATATTGTGCACATACGATGCTCTGATGTGGCTTCAACTACCTGCTCTCTGAAAGTCATAGTTTACTTGTTACTTTTCTTTTAATTTAATCTAAATCTTTATCTTAACCAACCCAGAGAAGGAATATGTGCGGCCCCGAAATTATCTAGAACTGATCAATGTTATTCCGTTAAAACAATCAGATTCGAACAGTGCACAGTTTTCTGCAGGCTAAACTGACTGTTAGAATTCAGCACGGCAATTAATCATAAGGTGCCTCGAGTCAATTAAATTGCACCGTATTCATATATTTACAATAGAAAGTTGTAAAAAAGTTGTGAGTAAAGAATTATCATCTTTTGTGTTCGATTAAGTGCTGCAAGATGTTGAGGAAATTTGGTGCTTGAAGTAAGGTCTGGCATTGCAAAAAAGTTACTTACAGCAGTTTGGCAAAGGCCAAAACCACCCACTCCAACGCAGAGCTTCATAATCTAGATTGTAAGCTTGTTTGTGCCGGACCCTCCTCACCTGTTGTTTCTGTAAGTCAAATTAATTATGTTATATACTTCTTGTTACGTCCTGTTTACCCATTGTACAGCGCTCTGGAAAATGACGGTGCTATATGCATGCAAAATATACTTATTGTCAGCCAGCTTCAGCACTGTCTTGCATGAGCGTTCCAGTGGGTCTGGCAAGACACCCCCGGCGTTATAATCACCCTTTTCTGCTTTTTGAGGTCACATACAGCTGGATGATGAGGGCCAAAACATATGTCCAAAACATTTCTAACTCCGTATGAACTCCTAAACACTACCCTGTAACTTCATGCTTAAAATATGAAGTGTTTAACCTTTTCCCCCTTACCATCTGATGTTTTCCCTTTTTAGTGAGTGAAGTTTATTCACATGTTTTGATCTTAACAGCTTAAGTGGATTAGCAATCGAAGCTGTTTTTTGAAATGTAATTGCTTGAGTATCAGCATGAACATTGCTTTCCTAGTATTATTTTTATAGTTAAAAGAGGGTATTTAACCAGTGTTTACATTTTTTAGATGGTGAGTTCATGGCATGTAGCAGGTGCCGTTAAGATCTTTTTTCTCCTCTGAGACGGGAGCCCTTTTAATAACCAGTTGGGACTATGTTAGATGTTTTTTGTATAATTTGAAGGCATTTTAACATTTCTAAACAATATTCTTGAGGGTTTTTTTCATCAAAACATCAAGGGGTCAATGTCCAAAAAAGCACAATTCAGCTTTTAAGATATTAAGTGCTTTCTTAGCATTAGGAAACATACACTGGGGGACTGGATGCCATTACATTCATGGCATAATACAATGCAAGTTATGAGAGCCCTAAGTAAGGGCTGTTGGACAACAGTCTTCCTATAGACAACACTCCGATTCCACTGGACATACAAATCACATACTTTGTCAATGTGTTCCCACTAAGCTGATGGATCAAAAGAATACTCTGCATCAGTAGTATGTTGATGCCGCCGTTGGTTACCAGCGTAGCATAACAATACACATCCAGCTAGAATTCAGAGTGCGGCCATATCTTTAAAGTAAAGCTCCTGATACACGCTGCATAGGGCATCATGATGCAGCCTTAACATATTTACTGTAGTAAATATAGACTTAAACAGTGCTAGAATTAGGCTTTCAATAACACAAGTCAACAGTCATCATGTCAAATACCTAATGACAAATGTGTCCCTACCTGAAAGCTGATTAACTGCTCAATTTAAAGCTGGTGTCTTAGCTGTTAGCGTTTGCTCCTCATTCGCTGGATTCGCACCAATCTCAGTGCTTCAGAGTGCACTCTAGAAATTGGTTTTGCAGCGTCCATAAACAATCTTGATAGATCCCAACAAAATATTCAAGAAATAGTGAGAAAATGCCTCATTACCCCCATATATCAATGAAACAAAAAGGGAATATATGGAAAAAAAAAGAACAAGGCCCAGGCCCATATATGGATCACGTGATCACAAAACACAAAAGAAAAAAAAACACACACTTTTCTGGGATGCCAGTAGTATTGTGTTGTAATGTTTTTCACTAGTGTGTAACGACAAGTGTGTGCCATGTGGCTCTTTAGTATGGTTTCATTAGTTTTTAGTTGAAAAAAGGGGTGATAATGTGGTTTTATTTGTCTTCATCCTTGATATGCATCTGTTGCTTTTTTTTAGTTTTGTTGATTCTTCTACAACCTAAATTCCAAAAAAGCCGAAATATGAATGAAACATAATTTACACTTCAATGAATATATTCTGTAAGCATTATGACAGTAAGTTGCCCTAAGCAACACTAATTAAGATTTATCTCTTTCTTTAGTGATCTTGATTATTGGCAAGGGAAGACAAGTTGAGATTTTGTGCATATTTACATGTTGCCACAACACGCAAGATATGATTACCAGCTAGCGCAACCTGAGTGACAGGATAAGACATGACTGTTTTAAAAATGGTTATCTGACAAGAGCATAGCAACTCATTACAACAGCTGGAACACAAAAAAAAAGAATTCCCTTCACCAAAGCCTACAGGCAAAAATAATTCAAGGACCCTTAAGTTGAAGGCTTGACTGACCAAACCCGCACAAATTACAGAATATACCTGTCAAAAGCAGATTTAACAAAAACCAAACATTTTTCCCCTACAAATGACTTTAACACCAGTCCAGCAATATGACGAGGCTAATATTACTTACTGATGTTTTAAAAAATGCAATTATCCTAATACAGTTTAAGAAAGGAATGTATTATAATAGTAAAAATATTTAATTTATATATTCATCTAGTATAACCCAAATGCAATTATATATAATAAGATTGAATTGCAGCGTTACGCACTACTTACTTTTTTAGTGTGCTTGTCGAGGTGGGAAAGTATTATTTTCAGGAAAAATAAACGTTTTAAAAATTTAATTTAAAAAAAAACCCAATTAAAAGTTACTTATTTTGTTTTCTATACACAGTTCTAACCAAATCAGTAATGCTTTCTTTTTTATTCATTAAGAAATAGTTTTTGCATTGTACACTAAATAATCCCTAATTAGTAAAAAAAAAATGGTTTCCAAAAATAATTTACTTCTACTAAATATTCCAGATAAAATAAGTTTTACCAAGTCAATTAAAATAGATTTTCATTACAGGTCTATGAATCGTATATATCACGCTGTGAAGTAGCGCGTTACTAACTAAAAAACTAACTAGATTAAAGAAAGTAGGGGAAAAAAAACCAAAAGTACAAGAAAGCTAAAAAATAGTGTTTGCATGTAGATAGTTATTCCAACAGTTATATTAATACATGTAAGCAAGTTGTTGTTTTTTTTTCTTTAAACATAATCTTACAAACTGCTTGATAACCTTTCAGATGTCTTTCTGTGTACTGCCGGGTTTATTCACTAAAGGCAGATGTTTGCAGAAGAGTTGAACATTTCGACTGCCTGATAGTACTATGCATTATGGCCAACACCAGTGAGCTTACTTGGCTCTGTATAATGCACAATTAGTCCATAAGAGTTGATGATTATTTTGCTGATTAACTTATGCACAATGCAGGGCCAGCTCAGCTCCCTTGGAAGGATTGGCCTATTGTAATGCACAGTGAAGGTGATGATCTGAAGCTGCAGCTCTGCTTCAGACTTCCACATACACCAACTTAGTACAAAATGACATTAAAACAGATAGAACATTTAATATCTATAACAGCTTCCAATGGTATTACATATTATGCAATCAACTCCAAAGTGACTACCGCCTAAACTAAGTTATTACTATAGCTTTAGTTTACATTTTTTAAAAATAAATTAATTGAAGGGCACTTTTTTTTTTGCAATGCCTGCATGAGCAGATATGGCCTTAATTACATACAGAAATTGTATTTTTGTTCTTGGCTATTAGTGATAAGTTCTTTTATTGCAGTGCATCCGATCTCTTTGAAAGCCGTTGGGTCCTATAATTATTTTGTGAACATATTCAATCACTTGCAGGGTTATCAGTTTGAAAAATGAAAGTGTTGATATTTATCTCGGTGCCGCTCTTCTACCTCACCACGCTACACGTTCCTTTCTAAGCCTTTAGGCGATTCTGAATTGTTTTTGATGTTCCATAACGGAAAAATGTGCTGTGTTTCTTGAAAAAAAATTTTTTTTGCCCTGGCCTTTCACCGGATTATATATTGGGTAAAAATGGTGACCTGTCAACGTTTTGACTACAGTATTAGGTTTATAGAATATTTTATTTCTTTATATTTCTATTGGCACAATGCCTTAATACCTTTTTGACACATTTGTACACATTCATCATGACTTCAGTTTTAACTACTACCTGTGCAACTCTAAAAAACAACCCTGAGTTTGTGGACAAAATGTTATGCTATACCTATAAGGCTGCAATGATTACAAATCCATATGTATTAGACATGCTCAGTGTAAAACTATATCTTCCAAAAATTCAATGCATAGAGAAGTCATGCTATTTTGAAATTGTTTATTGTATGTGACTTAAAAAGTTGAGTCTTAGTTTAAAAAAAATAGTATTACATAGGAGTTTGGACCATAAGTTACTGATGGTGCATTTTTTTAAATGTAAAAATAGGTATACAAGTTTAAGACCCGTATGTATGGGAATCTCATTTAATTTAAAGAACTGCTCCAAATATTGGTCCTCAAAATAATATATATAATTTATCCTCAAGATAATATATTTTTAATGCATGTCGGAGTCCGTTATGCATGGTCGCTATTGCATTTTACTGCTTGTGAATTGGTGCAGGCATTCTTTAGGTAATGGAATTATGTTATTTATGTGAACACATTCAGTAATCAAAATAGACTCTAACCTCAAGATATAAGACAGATGTTTCATCTTCACCCTCCGCTAACTAGGGAATGCATCATCCTCCATGCAAAATAGATTTCATTATGCGTTTAGGATGACAAAATACAAAATAGGGCTAGAGTGTGCCTTCAAATCAACCCCAAACTATAAAAGCCGGTGGCTATTGTAATACACCAAGGAAGGTATAAAGAAATGATGCTTATCGCAGCATGATATTTGTATCTTATGCAATGTTTTAATGGTTAGAAATATATGTTAAAGTTTAAAATATATGTTAGAGTGAAAGTTGTTTTCATACTAGATTTAAACAATAAGTAATTGTCTATTTTAATAGAAACTTTTACATAGTGCCCATGCTTCCTAAATGGTGCACAAAAGCACCCAAACATCCACCTCGCTGAATAAAACCAGACATTGTTGAATGTGAAGTTCTAGTAAAAGGCTGCTTCCAGACACCTGCTTTTTTCCAGACTCCTGCTGTCTCAAAAGCCTCACTCCTACTGCCCACCTACACCTCCAGCTTAAGTAGATCTTGGAATAATAACTATTTGATAAAGGCCACAATGGCATAACATACTAAATGCGCAGGATATGTAAAGAATAAAATAACTAAGACTTGGGTCACACAAGATTTCAATGCTTCCTTCCTTATTTCTTTTGGACCTGGCACAAAAAGAAGCACTTGAGTTGATCTTGAATAGGATTTTTTTTCTTTTAACATGCACAAAGCCCGCTCTTTTTTGAACAGGTTAGAATTTAAAAAGTGCACTGATTGAAGAAAAAAAAGGGGGGGGGAGCCAATGTAACAATAAACCAGGGATAGGAGGTTAAATGCATAATGGTAATTATGTTCTAAGCGTAATAGTATCTGAAAAATTATATACACGCAGAGATTTAACATCTGTGGTTTTTGCCAGGTCTTTTAAAGCCTGACACGCTTTTCTTGTACGCTTCAATAGTGCTCAGTGCGGTTTACTATAATGCGGGAGTGCCCAGGGTAGACATAACACTAACATAAGACAGTGCAAAGTACAATTTGAGGTCTTGCAGCAGATAGAAAGCATGGCCAGAGTAGATGGGCCAAATGGCATTTAACTGTCATCACTTCTTATGTTTATATTTTTCTGCAGATGTAGAGAGTCTTATACCATTTTACTGGATACCCAAGTACTCCCCATCTTTACTCTCCTCCCATTCTCCAATGGATTGGGGCAGAACAATGGCAGCTATTTTTAAGTTGAAAACAAAAGAATGTCTCTGGACTTGGTTTACAGAACCTGGTTAACTAGTTTTCAGATTGTCGCTTAAATATCGTGACGTTCATAACATAAATGGAAAAAATATATATCTTTCCAAGTTTTGGTTGCTAACGTTATGTTATTGATTTCTTTTAGTTGAAAAACCCGTTGACAGTGCAGTAGAACAATATCTCAAAGAAAAAGAAAAGTATGAAGAACGTAAGAAGAAAAACACGAAGAAGGGAGCATCCAGGGAGGAACAGGTAATCAAAACCCAGAGGTTTTAATAATGAATGATATACAGGGCCACACTTTTAATAAATTAATCTGTAAAAATAACCATTTTTCTATTTCAGACATTAGCTATGTTGGACCGTTTTAAATCCAAGCTTACACAAGCCATATCAGAAACACCGAAAGAAGATGCACCAGAAGCAGAAGTGGAAGATGACGAAGGCTGGTAAGGACTGTATTTAAACCTTCTATTGAAGGGCCCAGTGACAAAATCTAAAAAGGCACGGAGTATTTAAACCCTTAGTGGCCTCAGGATGTTCTGTTATATAGTTACATAGTACATAGTTACATAGTACAAAAGGCCTAAGCCCATCAAGTTCAACCTTCTGCCTAACCTTCCTACTCTTGATCCAAAAGAAGGCAAAACACCCCTAATTAAGCTACTTCGAATTCTGCCATCAGGGAGGAAATTCCTTCTTGACTCCAGGAAACAAATTGGATTTCTCCTTGGATCAACAATTCTAAAATATGAATTCAATTTATAGCTCTGTATGTTATGCCTTTCTAAAAAAAAATCCAGACCCCTTTTGAAGGCATTTGATGTATTGGATAACACCACCTCCCTTGGCAGTGAATTCCATACATTTTATTGTCCTCACTGTAAAGAATCCCTTCCTTTGTCGACTATGAAATCTCCGTTCTTCCAGTCTCAGAGGGTGACCTCTTGTTCTTTGTACATTTCTGTTAATGAACAGGTCACTGAAGAGCTCCTTATATTGGCCCTGCATATATTCATATAATGTTATCATATCCCCTCTAAGATGACGTTTTCCCAGTGTATATAAGTTTAACTTTTTTAGTCTCTCTGCATAACTAGTATCTTCTAATCCCCTTATTAATTGTGTAGCCCTTCCTTTGCAGTTTTTCTAGTTCCATAATGTCCTTTTTAAGAACCAGAATTGTACAGCATATTCAAGGTGAGGTCTTACTATTGATATGTAAAGAGACAAGATGAATCAATAACTCGTTTTATGCACGCCAATAATTTACCATAATGCATAACTTTGCATTTATCTATGTCAAACCTCATCTGCCACTTGCACGCCCAGTCCCCAACTCTGTCTGAATCCTCCTGCAAAGAAGAAACATCAAGATTAGTCTGAATTACCCTGCCTAATTTTGTGTCAAAACGATTTCCTAAAAGAAGTGCCCCAAAAACTTTGGGGGAGGATCAGTTGATCCTAAGGATTTTGCCTAGATTCCCCCATGTCAACAGAAGCCAGGATGGTGGGTTTGAGTTGACTCATCAAGTGTTACACTTCATCACTTCTTTTACACTTCACGCTGCCTTAGGAGAGACTGATGAAGTGGTGGGGGCACTGATTTACAGATTTTGGGCCACTACCAGAAGCTTCTTTAGTTTGTTGCACTAACAATACAAATGAGAAATGTATGGCTAAACTCATAAAGGGGTTTAATAAAAAAGGCATTAATTATGTTAGTCTCTGCTAATGAGATGCCCCATCTAGACTACACTGTAGGACAAATTGAAGGAACAAGTTTCATATGATGAATGTAGCACCTTTCATTTCTTGCTAGCAATTAACTTGTGTCAATGGTGCTTTTTTTTTTGCTATGCTACATTGCAACACATTTGGTATCAAAACATGTAGTGTTGAAAGTGTTGCCATTCATCGTGTAGCCTTCTGGCTACCTTTTCGGAACATGTCTGAGCTAGCTGTGCCAGTTATAATTAGCTAGTTCAGCAGTTTTGTCTGTCTTTGTGAACTGTGAGCTTCCAGAGCACAGCTACATGTTTTAGGTTTCATTTTCCGATAATTGGTTGTGAGTTTCAGCGGTTAAAATTAAAATATCTCATAGACCAAAATTTTATTGTATTCAGGTACGGATCAAAGTCCCCGGGGCCATGCTATTAATTGCGCCCCCTCGGTATGGATGTGTGTGTGTTTGTGTGTACGTGTGTATATGTTTACATAGCCTTCTTGTGACAGTCCGAAGCTGGGCACTGCAAGGATGATCTTTGGGTATAGGGAGTGATTCAGCCGTGTACCTTTTGGGTTGGACTATGCACAAGCCCGGACTGGGAAAAAAATAGGCTAAGGCATTTAAGACTGAGCAGCCCATATTTATTGTTAAACCAAATTCTGACAAATTTAATATACCATTTCTTGTTGTCTATTAGTGTTAGACTAATAATTAGGTATTTCAGCATGTCACTGTAATCAATTAGCATTACATAAATATATAATAAATGAATCATAACGTCATGCAATTTATAAAGTGCTAGATCCTTAATGAAAGTTTCAAAACAGTAACTAATCTTTGACCATTTAGTGGTCAAAAACTAGTGGCAGTGTGGAACTCCTTGGGCTGTGGCTGGTCAGATCACCCTCACGAAGAGTGAGTCTGTCAGTCACAGACGCACAGCACAGCAGGGAAAAAACTCAGACCACCCCAATTGAATTGCGGTGCTCAGTCAATCCTCTAGGCAGAGCAATGTGACTAAAAAAAAGTCATCATACACGGGACCCCTAAAGCCACAATTTAGTGCCACTAATCCTTTTTAATAAGATACACAGGTTGAAATAGAGTAAATAACACAATACCTTTACTTTTGTCCTCTGAAGTGTCTACAAATTCAGAAGGGTGTTTTATCTCTGGATAAGTAAAAATTAAATAGTTAAATTTTCCTACAGAAAGTAAAGGGCCAGAAAACAGATGACTAAATAAATACACACCAGGACAAGCTCTGCCACCCAGACACACACACCAGGACAGACTCTGCCACACCCAACACACACCAGGACAGGCTCTGCCACCCAGACACACACATCAGGACAGGCTCTGCCACCCAGACACACACACCAGGACAGGCTCTCCCACACACACACAAGGACAGGCTCTGCCACCCAGAACACACATCAGGACAGGCTCTGCCACACCGACACCCAGACACACACACCAGGACAGGCTCTGCCACCCAGACACACACACCAGGACATGCTCTTCCACCCAGACACCCAAACACACACACCAGGACAGGCACCCAGACCTGCCTAGGACCTAGATTGGAAGAATAGGACTTGCCATCTTTGCCCCAAAAACAGCTTGCCTGTGGCATCTTTGCCCCCCAAAATAGTTTGCCTGTGGCATCTTTGCCCCCAAAACAGCCTGCCTGGGGAAGCAGACGCGCAGCAGGGTCACGTGACATACGTGATGTACGTAACGTGACTCTGTTGGATTCCTGCATCCCTGCGGAATTGATTTTGGGGGCCAGAGCCGGCCTTAAGTGTTCTGGCGCCCCCCATACCAAAAAAGAAATCTTGTAACAGACAACTAGCTTTCATTAAAGATAGTTTATGTGCAAGTGCATACAAGTACAGTAATATATAACTGGAAACATTGGAAAGAATAATATACATTAAATACAAGGAAAAAACAGCTAATCTGCTGTAGCAAAAACATTTTTCTAAATATTGAAAAAATTGGACCCCAGAAAGCATTTCCTTGGGCCCTGCTCCACGCTCTCTAGCATTCAATTACTCCCTCCGCTACCACACCAAAAAATAAAGCCACACTGATTGCAGATTAGGGGAAGACTGTGAGAATCAGTGCAGTCTTCCCCCTTCTCATCCTGACCATAACTTTGAGAGGTTCTCTCCCCTGAAATCATTCCCAGTCCCTTTGTCCCTCATTCACTAAGCCATACCTCTCCTTTCCTTCCTCCCTGTGAACTATAGATCAAACACATATAAACAGCACTTGCATGTATAGATCACATACAAACCCTATATTTGCAGGTATGCATAAATGATTTATGGAAACATAGCATAGCAGGTATAGATCAACAGAATCAATACAAAAAACAATATTTGCAGGTATAGATCAATTGAAAATCACATGTTAACTCAGCGTTGAAGGTATAGATCAAATGAACAGAATCAGACATACAAACCCTCTATTTGTAGGCATACAATAATAATGTATGGAAACAGAGTGTACCAGATACAGATCAACAGAATAACACACACCCAGCTTTGCAGGTATAAATAAATTGGAATTCACATATAAACTCAGCATTAAAGGTATCGATAACCCCTAAATTACAGTCAGCCCTGGTGTCCACATTGCCCACATAGAACCTGATCAGCATCCAGATTACACACATATTATAGTCCAGCCTCAGGCAACTTTGTCCCCTAACAGCCCAGTGTAAGACATCTTTGTCGGCAAACAGCCCACCCTTCATTTGCCATCTTTGCATTTCCCCAAATCACTTAAACATCCATGATAGACACAAACACTTACACAGTTACTCATTCACACAAATCATTTATACATATTCACAGCTCCATCCCTGACCAGGCAAATGCACGGTGTGCCTGATGGCCTGTCTGGGCCTGACTATGCACCATCCCTGCATAGTGAGTCCCCATTTGAACACGTGAAAATGCAGTCTGCTTGATACTAGATTATATGTGAGTGGTTCTGGACTCGCTATCTAGCACACCGGACGAGTGCCTGCTGGGCTGTGATGGCCGATCAGGCTGCATACTTACAGATACTTCCGCACTAGCCTGCATTGTCTGGCCACTAGCCTGATACCTGCAGCCGTAACTGCTCGTGTAAAAACATAGCATTCCAAGGCCGCTTATTCATCCCCAGTCTGGTCCTTTACGAGGGTTAAGTGATAATGTGCTTGTTTACTAAAGGATTCTCTACAAGCTAGTTTTATTTTCTGTTTTAACATATTCACAAGCCCTGACATCATGATACATGATAAGTGTTATATATACAGTTTGTGGGTTTTTTTAATTAAATAAAAAAAGCTAATGGCTAGTTGGCCTTAAAAGACATTTGCATGTGTATATATAATATTTCCGACTCGAGAAAAAAAAAATAAACTGAGCCAAACTGTGTAGTCTACCATCGGTATATGCTGTCTGAACTAAAGTGATTTGTCTACAATAAACCATTATGTCCTAAAATGGACATCCACTCCTGAAAGTTAATGTTTGTTTTTTAAACAATTACCAATATGCTTTTCTCTAATTGGCTGAGCCTTTTCCTCTTACATTGTTGGCTTGTTTTGTAGTTTCTGCCTGTGTCATGTCAGACATTCATGATATATGCACACAAGTACACACACAATAGGATCTAAAAGTCTGACTTCACCACCACAATCTGCTCTTTTTTCAGCATTTCTGAAGGAAAACCCAATTTGAGCAACATATACAATATTTCAGAAAAAATACATATTTTTTTATTAAAAAAGTCTAAAGTAAAAAAAAAATATATATCAATATTTGGCACAACCACCATTTGCCCTTAATGACTCTTTAAACACTTTCTGGAATTGATTCTCAAGGTCTATGCACCCCATATTCCTTTGTAGCACTAATTTAGAGCATCCCTGAGTATCCTCACGCCTGAATGTTTCCTGCACCATTGTTTGTAGATTTCACATGTGGTGATACTGCTTATGTGGCAGTCTCCTTACATGAAAGTAGTGCTAGCTGCCAAAAATTAGAAATTTTGATTTGTCATTAAACAGAATCTTTCCTGTCTTCCAGTGTGATATTTCAGTATTGGTTGGCCTATGTTACACCTTTTATTCTCTGATGAAGGCTGCACTTTGCCAGTCATCTTTTGACTATACTTTTTCTTACTGGGGTGGGACGTTCATGGTTCAGCTGGACTTAAATTATGGACACAGATACTGTTCTATTCCAAAATGATGTCAATGTGATATACTGCTCTTCAGATCGTGTGTTCACCAGGTCTGCCTGGCCCTTTTTTGCATGAAAATTAAGCTCATTTGACATAATTGCAAAAGGTGGTGTCCTCCTTCAAAGGCCCTAAGAGGAGGACTTGCAGAAGCACTAGTCATAGTACCAATAGAAGTAATATCAGGTGTTAATTGTTAAGACAAATACAGTTCGCCAAGATGTTACCCCTGGTATAAAATAGAGTCAAAACCATTTTAAAAATGTGAACGCAAATGGTGTGAAGAAGATATTCATTTAAATTATTTTAAATAAAGATTTAACAGGTAAGAACATTATTTCCCTTAGTGTTAAATACTCCTGAATAAGTAAAATTTCTTTTTGTATTTTTAATACATTATTAAATAAAAGCAGTTGGCAATGGTGAACCGAGACTTTTGGTCCCTATTGTATATATAATTTGTAGTGCACACGAGTTGGAAACATGATTCTTTTGTAAATATTGTGTATAATGCTTGATAATCATTAGCAGATTTTGCTCTCCAACAAGGCATTTAAGGAAATGTTATTAGCTGATTCAGAGTAGGATACAGAACAGTTTTCCTCATTTGAAAGTCTTAAGAATCCTTATAAGGCTCCTTGCCAGATGCTGTGGAATTTTGTGGCGGTTGCACAGAAGTGATAACATGTACCTGTCTGCGAGTCTCGCAGCCGCAGAATCAGCTGTCAGCCACAAACATCCTGTCTTCTCGGGTTTCTTTAACCATGGAATCTCCCCATAGGGTTCACTATTACCATAGCTCGTTGGGGGTCTCTGTAGACATTTCATGCATGCGTAGATTACATAAAATGGACATTCATTCGCTAGCGTTGTAATCGTAAATTGCTTCTTATGTGGAAAGACAAAAGCACATCTAAGTGTTTTAATACACCATGACACAACAGGGAAGTTTAAGTAGACATGAATAACAGTTTGTAAGTAGATATGTACGGTGTTTATCAACATAGAAACTAAGCATTGAATGAATTTTATTATTGCTGCAATGACACCGGCAGCTTTAATTTTCTGTTATAAGTAATTCAACTTCAATCCATGTGAGGGAAAATGATTTACATCACGCTGTAGTTACTTAATGTGTTATTACTTAGGCTTGCTGCAAAGCCAATGGGAAAACATTTCTCTGTTTGATCATGGGCTGCTAGATGCACAGTCAACGTCAACGTTTTTCGAAGGGGAAGCCATTTTTCCAGGGATCTGGGGTTGGGATTTGCTTCTGTCGGGATAAATGATGTTTCAGTGAGAGATGTCATTGGCAGTCCCAGTGGAGGGGTGAGTACCCGGTCCAATCCTACCTGCGACATTTCACCTTATGTAATATGAAGTAGACCAACCTTTATAAGTGTATGTGCTGTTTTTTTCAACATAAATAATAGAAATAAAGATTTTGTTGTGGCTGTTCTTTTTTAAGTATGTTTTTAAAGAGATCATGAAAAAAGGAGATGCCGAACATTGCCCCATCTTTAAAAGAAATCACTATGATGAATCGTCCAAAACCATAGATGAGATTCTTTAAAGCTTATGCTCAGATATATTCTATTAACGTGCTTGGTGCATGATAGCATTTATGCCTAGAGCCATTTATGTATATTCTAGTATATTTCTATGGTAAAATAACAAGAGAAAACAAGGAAGTGGAGGAAAATCACTTGTTATCTAAAGAGCTTGCATCATCCTTAAATGAACTCTACATATAGTATTTTCTGTGTGGTTTTCAATTTTACTTATATATATTTCTTAACCCCTTCAGTACCGGGACGTACCTGGTACTTCCTGGTTAACAGTCACCTGTAGACCGGGACGTACCAGGTACGTCTATCCCAAAAAACGCCCCCACATCACCACAATCGCGGTGATCGCGGGGGCGCTGCTGCTGCTGTCTGCCCAGGAGTCCTGGGCAGACAGCACAGCGTGTCTAAGCCCTCCCCCAAGCCTACGATCACTCCCACGGAGTGATTCTCTAGGCATTAAACAGCGATTGCAGAAAAATCTGCAATCGCTGTTTCAGCTGCCACAGGCAGCTTCAGGGAAGGGGTGGGGGTGTTGAATGGGTCCCCACACAAGTGTGGGGACCTGATCCAACACCCCCCTGCTGCCTGATCGCTCCATGAGAGCATCAGTGCAGCGTTAACCCCTTCAATGCCGCATCGCGGCATTGAAGGGGTTAATTCCCGTTTTTTAGGGGGTTCTGCTACTGGTGGTCTGCCTGGAAGCCCAGGCAGACCTCCAGCAGCAAAAACGAACCCCCAGAAGTCCTCTGATCAGCCCTGTAGGGCTGATCAGAGAGACTCCTCTCCTACAATCTCCAGTCTATTGGAGATTGTGTCCCAGCTGCCAGAGGCAGCTTCAGGGACAGGGAGACAGGGCTCTTTGGTCTCCACATGAGTGTGGAGACCAGCCCCCCACCCCCCCTCTTCCTCAATTAACCCCTTCAATGCTGCGATTGTTTATGACCCCCATCGCAGCATTGCAGGGGTTAATATTAGTCCCCACAAGCTTGTGGGGACTAAATATCAATCAATGCTGTGCTTCAATGGAGCATCAGCATTGAAAGAGTTAAAAATAAAAAATAAAAATTAAAAAATAAATTAAAAAAAAAATAAAATAATAATAATAATAAAAAAAAATAACAGCACTGACCTGAAAGTCCAGGGTGCTTCCAGGTCAAATGCTGGGCTGATCAGATCGCTCCTGGCCAATAGGAGTGATCGGATCATTATGGCAGCCCACGGATGACCCTGCTCTACAAAGAGAGAGGGGTCATCTAGGGTAATTATGAAAAAACACAAATTATTAATAAATGAAAAAATCATAATTATTACCTGATCACTTGTCGGTGACATTTTAAGTCGCTGATTATTGATCGGTCTCCCTGATTGATGTCAGCGGCCTAAACCTGTCACTTACAAGTAATCTGATAAAAAAAAATATTTAAAAAAATGTAAATGCACATCTTCCAGTTTTGCCCTCATAGCTTCCTCAAAAAATGCATGAACCATGCATGTGAGGCCTTGTTGGAATCGGGGGATCTTGGTGAACAAAATGTGGTGTTTTCTTCCACTGTTGCACTTATGGTGTGCAAGAAATTCAGTGCAACATTGAAATGTATGCGTTAAAAACGCAATAAAATAATTTCCCTGTGAAGTTTGGCAGACATGAGTGAAGAAATGGCTAGCTGAAAACTGTCAAAACTACCCTAGTTGAACACCTTGACTTGTCTACTGTTCATAAATATATACTTTTATGGGGTACTTTACAGTGGAGGGGCTTCCAAAATGTCCCAAATGGGATATGGGCCCAGTAAACCAATTCCTGAAAACTTGCGCATGTTCCAGTTATGGCCTCATGACTTCCTCAAAAAAATGCATGAACCATGCATGTGAGGCCTTGTTGAAATCGGGGGATCTTGGTGAACAAAATATGGTCCTTTCTTCCACTGTTGCACTTATGGTGTGCAAGAAATTCAGTGCAACATTGAAATGTATGCGTTAAAAACGCAATAAAATAATTTCCCTGTGAAGTTTGGCAGAAACGAGTGAAGAAATGGGTAGCTGAAAACTGTCAAAACTACCCTAGTTGAACACCTTGACTTGTCTACTGTTCATAAATATATACTTTTATGGGGTAATTTACAGTGGGGGGCTTCCAAAATGTCCCAAATGGGATATGGGCCCAGGAAACCAATTTCTGAAAATTCCAAATGTGAAAACGAAAATGCGCATGTTCCAGTTTAGCCCTCATAGCTTCCTCAAAAAATGCATGAACCATGCATGTGAGGCCTTGTTGGACTCATGGGATGTTGGTGAACAAAATGTGGTGTTTTCTTCCACTGTTGCACATATTCTGTGCAAGAAATACATTTTAACATTGAAATGTATTTGTTAAAAACGCAATAAAATAAATTTTCCGTAAACTTTGGCAGACATCAGTGAAGAAATGGCTAGCTGAAAACTGTCAAAACTACCCTAGTTGAACACCTTGACTCGTTTACTGTTCAAAAATATATATTTTTTTGGGTACTTTACAGTGGGGGGCTTCCAAAATGTCCCAAATAGGATATGGGCCCAGTAAACCAATT
>VKOC01025531.1:0-19126 GCA_009364415.1 Spea multiplicata
AGAATATACAAACATTTAGACAAACAAATAGAAAGGATTGCATACTTGCAGGTTAATCTAGTTTAAAACGGATTAATCTGTCTGTACTTACAAATATATTTAGAAAAATCTCTAAGCAAGATATACAACCATTTAGACTAAAAACATACAAAAAAAAACAAACAAACATGGCGTGGTAAGGAGCGGGGTAAACTTTATGCATTCAGAATAGGAAAGCTTAATGAAGTTGTTGTATGCACTTATAGGGATGATACTAATTCATCAAATATTTTGAACCAAGAGTCCCAACAATTATAAGATTTCCATGAGTTTAGGAAGGGCCAGCTAATTGCTCTTTCCATTTTTATCTGGAAAAATAACTGGTTGATGAAGTGATTCCAGATAGGCGAACTAGGTACTTTCCAATTTCTGGCTATTGTGATTTTCATTGCTACTAGGCAATGTGTAAGTAATAATTTATCTTTCTTTTGTAAAGGGGGCCATTTTAGATGCAATAGGGCTACCTCTGGTATTCTTTTGATCTTTATTTTAAGTAGAGTGTCCAGTAGGTCGTACATCCTGTTCCAAATAGGTCTAATTTGTCCACATTCCCACCAAATATGTAGGTATGTTCCATCGTCATTATTGCATCTCCAACAGGTAGAGGAACTGTTGGGATACATACATTTTATCTTAGACGGAACAAGGTACCATCTATTGGTCACTTTATATTGGGTCTCCAAAAGAGTTATGGAGTGTATAGACTTCGTTGTATTTAATTGAGCTTGGAACCAGTCTGTAATATAAATTTTACAATGCAGATCTTTTTCCCAAGTTTTTATATAGGGAGATGTCTGAACCTCTTCCCATTCACGCACCAATTTCATAATCTTAGAGGTCACTCGAGGGACTTTCTCAGTGCTAAATATTTCACCAAGGAGGTCAATCTGAGAGGTGGAATGCATAAAAAACTGTCTGAGGGCACTTTTTATTCTTAAATATTTAAAAATTTCTATTGATGGTAATTGAAATTCTATCTGTAAGTCTGGGAAAGTTCTTAATTTACCACCAAAGAATAGATTATTAACTCGTAATAAGCCTTTATGTTTCCACGATGTTAAATTGAGTTCTTCTATATTGGCCGCCAGAACTTCGATTTGATGAAAGTTAAGAATCTTCTTGTCTATTTTCCAATGTCGTTTTTGGTTTTCCCATAAGGGGATGAGTTGTTCGAGAATTATGCTTCCTTTAATATTTTCTTTTATATGCTTTAAGCCATGAATATTCCAAATAAGGCTATCTAAGTCTAGGGTACCACTTAATTCTTTCTCTATTTCCACCCATCCCTCATTTTTGTCTATCGCTAATTGCATCCTATAGATATGTAATATCCTCGTGGTTATATAAAGGTTTTTTATGCTTGGGAACGAAATACCTCCTCGTTGGGGTTTCTGAATTAGTATATTTCGTTTGAGTCTTGGTTTTTTCCCTCTCCATATAAAGTTTGAAAAACTAGATTGTATCAGTGAAAGCCATTGGTCTGAAGATTTTAGGGGAAGCATCTGGAAGAGGTATAACCACTTAGGAATTATATATGAATTTATGGAATTTATTCTTCCCCACCATGATAACTCTTTGCATTGCCATTCTTTTAGTTTACGATTGGAATCTTTCATTAAATTCAAGAAATTTGCTTCCATTATTCTCTTGGGATCTGCGGAAATGAGAATGCCTAAATAGCTAAAATCTCGAATTGCCCAGGTAAAACCATAGTTTAGTTTTATTATTGCTTTTGAACTACTATCAATATTTTTACCTAATAGGACTGTCTTAGTTGTATTTAACTTATAATTTGAGACGTTACTATAGTCTTTTATTTCGGTCATCAGATGTTTCAAAGATTCAACCGGGTCCGTGAGAGTAATTAATACGTCATCTGCGTAAAGGTTCATTTTTAAATGATTTGTGTTAGTTTGATATCCTTTAATCATATTATTAGATCTAATATTTATAGCTAAGGGCTCCATATAAATTATATATAATAATGGCGATAGTGGGCAGCCTTGACGAGTACCATTTCTTAATTGGAACCAAGAAGAACATAAGTTTGGGCCCACTACCCTAGCCGATGGATCTGCATATAAAGAAAAAATTGCCTTATGCATCCAACCGGTAATGCCATTTTTTTGTAGTACATAACTTAGGAATTTCCAACTGACCCGGTCAAAAGCTTTTTCCGCGTCTAGCGCCATCAATAGCAGAGAAGTTTTAGATCTAGAGCAGGCGTCTATGATGTCTATGGTTCTTCTAACGTTGTAACTAGAGGATCTCCCCGGGACAAAGCCTATCTGATCTCTATGAATTATTTTGTCTAGTATCGAATTCATTCTGGCTGCCAATACTGACGAAAACAATTTTACATCAACATTAATTAGGGATATTGGGCGATAATTTGTGATGGACGAGGAGGATTTGCCTTCTTTCAGGATTGGCATAACGTTAGCTCTCAACATTTCTGTTGGGAAACTGCCTATCTCTACTGTATCGTTAAATAATATTGTTAAATGTGGAGCTAATTGAGTATTAAACGTTTTATAAAACAAGTTGCTAAAGCCATCTGGGCCCGGCGTCTTGTAGTTAACAAGTTTTAAGATTTCATTATTTACTTCTTTTTCAGTTATGGGCCTATTAAGTGCTTCTTTTTGAGCATTGGAGATATGAGGTAGTTTTGTTCGTGCTAAATAGTTATTTAGGTCTTTATCTGTACTTGATGTTGAGAGCTTATATAAATCTCCATAATATCTATTAAAATAATTACCGATATCTTCCGGCGTGGTTAGTATCTGGTTACCATCGATTAGCTTTGTAATTCTATTATTAGCTCTTTGTTTCTTTAGCTTGTTAGTCAGCATCTTATCGGTCCTGTTGCCTCTAGCGTAAAATTTTATTTTTAGTTTTTCCATATTTCTAGAGACTCTTTCAATTAGCCGATGATTAATTTGTTCTTGAATATCTTTTATTTTTTGTGATAGTAATCCTGATGGTGCTAGTTTGTTCTTTCTAGATATTGTGTTTAGCTGGCAATAGAGTTCGGGTAAACTATTATTCAGGGCTTTTTTTTGGTTAATATTTATTTTGATTAAATGTCCCCTAATAACAGCTTTAAAAGCACACCAATTATTCCCTGAGGAGGTGTCGCTTGGGATGTTTTCTTTAAAGTAATTTTGTATCGTATTTTGGAGAGCTAGTTTTTCTTTTTGGCTTTTCAAGATATAATCGTTCATTCTCCAAGTAGCTTTTGATTTAGGAGATATTTCATCTTTAAGTTCTAAAGATATGATATTATGGTCTGACCATGTGTTTTCTATTATATTAATTTTTTTGGTATCTTTAATGAGTTCAGCATCTCCCCACATCATATCAATCCTAGAGTAGGAAAGGTGTACTCGTGAAAGATGAGTGTATTCTCTTACTTGGGGGTTCATTGTCCTCCAAATATCGAATAAGTTATTATAATTTAAGGTCTTATTTAAGGCTTTCGCTTGTTTTATCACCTGAGGGTGAATAATGCGACCTATAGGTAAGTTTTTATCTATATAGGGATCCAGGACACAGTTAAAATCACCTGCAATCAAACATCTACCCATTCTAATATTTTCTACCTCTCCTAAGATTTTATTTAAAAGAGTTACTGGGGAGATATTAGGCAAATATATATTGATAAGAGTATATTTTTCATTATTAATTTTACAAATCAAGATTATATATCTGCCTTCTTCATCCGCTATTTGATGGTCAATTTGTACTTGTATATTATTTGAGAAGATTATAGCAACCCCCTTTTTTTTTTTTGTACGATCTGAGGAAGAGAATATATTAAAGAAGGAGCTTCCTATCTTTTTGGTTTTTTCGATTTGTCTCCAATGTGTTTCTTGTAAAAAACAGATGTCCACTCGTTCTTTTTTTAAATAATTATGAAGGATTGATCTCTTAAAAGTTGTATTCAGCCCTTGTGCATTAACTGAAATGATTTTAACCATTATATCTGATACATAATTCCCGACTTCCTTCCCACGCCATGACACAAAAAACATACAACAACATGGTCACGTCGATTTGTGACCAGTAAACCCAACCACACACTGTGGGAAGATTCCAATGACCCTTAGCAGGGCCTACCATCGCAGCGAAGGGGGGAATAATACCACCCTTAAGTGCGAAGATTGTGTCAATTTAACACAAGGCAAGAGGCTATATCCCGTCGCAGTGACGTCGGATATGGAAGAAGACCCACGAGGTTACGCGAGAGGAAAAAAAAAAAAAAAAAAAAAAAAAAAAATATATCATTTATAGAGATGGATCAGACATGTGTAAATACAAAAGAATTATTATAACACTTTATCTTAGTTTGAATATTGTACCTTTCTATATAGGGCTAATTTATAGCATATTTATAATGGAAGTTATATTATTCCCAAATTCCTTGATATTTCAGCAGGATAGAATTATAAAGTCTCTTGGTACTTTTCAAGGAATTATTTTTATGATTGATTTAGATATTTTTTCTAGTGCATGCGTATTTGTACTATAAGTACTATTGGTACTATAAGTATAAGTAATAAGAGCAGTAAGCCCATATAGTCATAAAATTCGCTTGCGTACTAATCCTAAATTTAGATCAGACACAAAGAGGAAAAAAAAAAAAAAAAAAAAAAAAATTCTAATTTCTTTTGATTCCAAAGTTATGCATTTCTATATGGGAATAATATATTTATAGTGAAAGTTGTGTTATTCCCAAATTCCTAATTATTTTAACAAAATGGAGTTGTGAAATCTCTTGCTAATTTCCGGGGGGTTATCCTTATAATTGGTTCGGATATTATTTCTAGTACGTGCATATATAGAAAGTTATATTGTACATACCGGCAATAAGCCCATATATCCATAGAATTCGCTTATGGGCCCGTCCAGGGTTTAAAATGGACAGTTTTCCATCTAAATGTCACATATATAAAAAAAAAAAAAAAAAAAAAAAAAAAAAAAAAAAAAAATGGGATGTGCTAAGATATCTGTGTTACATTATCTTACTAACTATCTTACGTATTTCAGTATAGACTGTTTACAGTGTATGTGAAAGAGAAAAAAGAAGAAAAAAAAAAAAAAAGAAAATATAATAGTGACTTACTCCTGAAAAATTACATTAAGGATAAATTATAAGTTCTCTTGTGTCTATAAAGTTATTTTAAATTTTTTGATTGTGTATAGATTCTAATACGTGTATATGTGAGTTACATGATGTGGATTGTTTGTGGTGAAGAAACACAAAAAAAAAAAAAAAAAAAAAAAAAAAAAATGGGATGTGCTGAGATATCTGTGTTACATTATCTTACTAACTATCTTACGTATTTCAGTATAGTCAGTATATTTTAGTATAGGCTGTTTACAGTGTTTGTGAGAAAAAAAAGAGAGAGAGAGAAAAAAAAAAAAAAGAAAAAATATAATAGTAACATACCCCTAAAAAATTACATTAAGGATAAATTATAAGATCTCTTGTGTCTATGAAGTTATTTTAAATTTATTAATTGTGTATAGATTCTAATACGTGTATATGTGAGTTACGTGCTGTGAATTATTTGTGGTGAAGAAAAAAAGAAAAAAAAAAAAAAAAAAAAAAAAAAAAAAAAAAAAAAAACAGGAAAAAGAGAATTAAAAATATAAAATGTATAGTTAATAAAAAACATTAAGTCGATATAAGTGTGACGTTTTATAATGTGCTAGAATTCCTAAGATTAGGAAAATTTCAAGTGCAAAAGTGAAGATTTCTCACACGATTATGTAGAAAGAAAAAAAAAAAAAAAAAAAAAAAAGAAAAAAGAGACATTTAAAGTTTTTAGAATTTAGTTTGTTCCAACCAATTGTCCACCGCTTCTGGGGAGTGGAATGTGAGTAAAGAGTCCTTCCATATGATCTTCAAATTCAACGGGGAACCCCAGAAGTGTCTGATCTGATTTGCCCTTAAGATTTCTAGGACAGACGCAAAGCCTTTTCTCCATTTTCTTGTGGGGTATGACAGGTCTTGAAGAGCCAGGATGTTCTTAAATTTTTCGACTGTGCATTTTTTGCCTCTAACAGCTCTTATCAAGTTAGATTTTATTTGTGACGAATAGAATTTTATTATGACTTCTCTTGGGTAGTTCTCTAAAGGCTCCTTTGATCTTGGAATACGATGATATCTCTCAATAACGGTATCTAAGGATTTTGTATAAATTCCAAGATCTATAAGGAATTCCAATAAAAAAGCACCGAGAGCCTCTTGTGATATTTCTTCTGGAATATTTCTAAGTCTCACGTTGTTTCTTCTGGATCTATCTTCTAGGTCTCTCAGTTTTAGTTCCAGTTGATCTATTCTATTAAAAGTTTCTTTTTGTTTGTCTTCCAAGCTCAAGCAACGCAAATCCATTTCTGTGATTTTCTTGTCTATAGTTACAATTTTTGTAGTCAAGTGCTTAATTTCGCTAGTAATTGTCTCGGAACTATTATTGATTTCTTCTTTAATAGTTTTGAGGAGTGTATCTAGCTTATCAGACAGGAATTCTTGTGTAATTATATCTCGATTTATATTACGATCTTCGGATACCTCCTGGGATTTGTCTATATCTTGTTGATCCGGACTGCTATATTCATTGAGAATTTTATCTCTCAAATCTTTATTTGGTGCCGGTGAAAAAAAGCCGGACACTCGCTTAGGTTGTTTATCACCCTTTTTATTATCTCTTCTGGTTTGATCTCTTTTTGATGTCATTTTGTGTAGAGAGAAAAAAAAAAAAAAAAAAAAAAAAACGTGTGTTTTGCCTTAAATTGTTTTTCTTCATGGCCCATGATTTGATATCTGCTTAGTAAGATTATGGTTTTACATCCTCTTACCTGTACTCCTTACTTATTACGCCTGTAATATTTTTTTACAATTATCAAAATGGGAAATGTCCAATTCGCTATTTAGGACCAAAATCCCTCTGTCCCGCTGTCCTCCCCTGATGTCCCTGTTTTCTAGAAGATCAAAATGTTTGCTAAATCTGAGTATCACATATCTGTCAGATCTATGTCTTATAGCCCTAACAAAATTACGTGAACAGAAATTGCAGAAAATGTGTTGATAAATGAAATTGTGCAAATAAAATATATCTGTTTTATAGCTTTATATAAATCTGTATAAATCTATATGTCACAAAGCCATATGAAAAAGGCCCAGTCATGATTCCTATATTTCCAATTGCCAATGAGATATGGGTATGACAAGATGAGAATTGACAGACTAAGACAAAACGAGACATTGGGTGGAGAGAGCCCTGTTCGCAAGCTTACAATCTTGAGGGAATTGGGTGAGGACAAACAGAAGGCACAGAGAAAGGGTGAGAGGTAGTGTGGTGGTTGTATCAAGGACAAGGAAGTTGTAGCAGCTAAGATGAGTTATGTTTTTCTGTAAAAAAAAGTATGAAAAACATCACTGGACTAGAATGTAGCAAAAATCCTTTCCCGTAAGTTAATGGGAGAATATGATATTTCAATACAAAATAAAAAGATTTATAATGGCAAAGAATTTGGAGCTGTCTTTTAGGTCTAGTTGAAAGTTTTGTAATGACAGATTACAAGAATATTCCCTTTGATGGTAATTCAGGGTTTACACAGCTGTCTAAAATGGAAATATGGTTTAGTGACAAAGCATATGTCCCTGTTTAACCACAGATGATTTAGAACACATGCACCATTCACAAATAATGCATTTTAACCTGTACAGTATAATTTGCTTAACATAGCTGTTTTTACTGCAGTGATTCAAAAAAAAAATCATTGAAGTTACAATAACGTTTTATTTTTATATGCTTTGCTATAAAGTGACCACATTTCCTAACTGCCCTTTAAGCACACTTGCTTTCTTATGTATTCCCACGAGTGCATTGCATCAAAGTTATGTTTGAGACGGGGTGAAAACTCATCTGCTGGAGAGGTTCAGTGCAGTTCTGCAGCTGCAGCAGCAAATACAGTATGTAAAGTGAACCACTTACCACAGGTTTAGCTGCTATGCAGCCAACAAGAGACTAAGCTGGTACCTACCAACCAGTGGCTGAGCTGCCAACTTGACAATCAGGCTAAGCTGTCATGCAGGAGGGAGAGCTGCTAAGTGCCAACCAGCCAACCATAGGCAGTACTACTAGACTAGGAATTGTGAGTGACGTTTACTGTACTGTGTTACTCACTCATTACACCCACTGACACAACGTCCAATGATGTCGCAAAGTTATCTACTTGCTGCCATAGCAAAACCTTATTCATTTCCAGCTATCATGGGGGACAGGCACAAAAGTTGGTGGGCAATTATAAAATTGTGTGTGTATATATATATATATATATATATATTATACAGTCATGTGGAAAAGAAGGTAAACCCTCTTTGAATTCTAAGGTTTAACATATCAGGACATAATAACAATCATCAGTTCCTTAGCAGGTCTAGAAATTAGGTAAATACTACCTCAGATGAACAATAACAAATCACATATTATACCGTGTCATGATTTATTCAACAAAAATAAAGCAAAAGTGGAGAAGCCATGTGTAAAAAGTGTGTGAAGTACACCCATACTGCTTCCATAGGAATTTAGATGCTAAGTAGAAGAAGACATGTGCTGCTAATTAAATGCCCTTGATGGTGGTGGAGGGTGATAATTTGGGCTTGTTTTGCAGCTGCAGGACCTGTAAACCTTGCAGTCATTAAGTCAACTATGAACTCCTCTGTATGCCAAAGTATTCTAGAGTGAAATGTGAGGCCATCTGTCTGACAGCTAAAGCTTGGCAAAAACGGAGTCATGCAACAGGACAATGTCCAAAAGCACACCAGCAAATCTGTAATAGAATGACTAAAAAAAGAAAAGAATCAAGGTATTTTGCGATGGCACAGTCAAAGTCCAGATCTCAAACCGATTAAAATGCTGTAGCAGAACTATAAGAGAGCTGTGCATAAATGAATGCCCACAAACCTCAATGAATTGAAAAAATGTTGTAAAGAAGAGTGGGACAAAATTCCTACACAAGGATGTGTGAAATACTGCGGCAGAACCAGGTCTGTCTGCTTTAAACATGTAATTTTAACGTTATATGAACTTATCTATTTGAAGTAAAGTCACTGAAATATGGTATGATATGATTAAACGGATGTCTATTTTTTGGATTAACAAGTTCAATCTAAAAGAAAAAGGCTGATTGTACTTCATCAATGTGGTGCTCTACTTAGGCTGACTGCATATCCTTCACCAAATTGCCTCTGTCGTCAGATGCATCATGTAAAACAGTACATAAATTATGCTGCATCATCGCACATGTCTAGGGCTAGCCTTAGGTGTTCAGGTGCCCTGTGCTTGGCCAGAACCGTGAAACCCGCCCCCGGACATAGATCACAAGTCACCAGCCCTGGCACCTAGATTCCACACATAGGACTTGCCCAGCAACCATACTGCAGACATAGAATTCATCCAGTACCCAGATTGCATCCACAAGATTTGAACAGCACCCAGACCGCACATATAGTACTTACTGAGACACTGTGATTGCATCCACATATGTGTTTGCCCTTAGGCCCTTGCCCTTTTCTCATAGTTCCTACCTTATCTCTCATCTTTCTCTTTATCTATGCCCTTTTCTTTGACGATCATCAGTTTTCTTATTATCTCTACCATTATCAAATATCTCCATTTTATCTTTATCACCTCCTCTTTCTGTTTACCGCTTGCTTTTGTTCCCACCTCTTTCCATTTTTAGCTATTTAATTTCCACTTCTCAGTATTTGCCTTCCTCTTTTCTCCCTCCTTTTGGGTTAAGCACAGGTAAGCACAAAACGCATCTGGCATCCCACCCTCCTACTTTGGGTTTTCTCTCTCTCGAAGGATGGATCAATAAATAATAAATCAATTTTTTTCTGTGTGTTCCCTTCGGTAAGGAGTCTAACCCCTCTATCTGTGCTTATGTTCGGCTGGGACACAGAGTAGCGCTCCTGATCCAAGAACAGGAATATATTGAAGCACCTATAACATTTCACTGCCAAGGCAAGGCAGAGCTTATACAAAAAGAGCCCCTGTATTCTGGTGGCAATTCATTTTTGCTGTCAACACAAATAAAACATAATTAATGTAAAATAAACCAAATAAAAACAGTTTATTGGGACCAAATCTGGATAAGGCGAGAACACTCTGTAACAGTCTGGGAGGTCCAAACTTCTTCATTTTTTATAGTGAGTATTATAACGTGCCTGTTTTAATCTTCTTAACTGTTTAATGCTAGGTTCAGTAATATTACACCTCCCTAAAAAGGCACTTAATTTCATAGGTGTAACATTACATCCTCTGGTATTTTGCTTTGATAGAGATTATCTCTCTGCCAATGAGCAGGGGCTCACGCTGTCGTAGATGCAACTTAAAAGCACTCTAGGCGAACATTAATGAATTTTGTTCAGTAATTGCATATATTCTGACAAAAAAATCCTGCACAAAATAGCAAACTGTGTGAAAAATACGGTTTTATTTTTGCCACATTACTTAGAAGAGGTTGGTGGTGAAATGGTTGCAAAAACTGATAGAATGACCTTTGTGCAAAAGCAGAAACTGTCTGTTTTTCAGAAACACATACTTATGTGGGAGGATTTAGGCATCTACAAGCCCCCACATCAAATGGTAAAAACTACCAGTTTGAACACCGTAATGCACATCTTTTCATGCTTTACTTGTAACTACCAAAGTAGGTTAAAATCCTCAGAATAGCAGGACAAATAGATGTTGTGGGGTTTTTTGCCATTTGTAGTACCTTTGCGTAATTATTATTAACATAGCTGGAGCTTCACAGGGTAGGCTACCTGAAGCACTTCCTATTCTAGTAGAGTGGCTTCAAGAAGGAGTATGGCTATCCATGTCTGGGTAGAGATATCCACTTGTGCAGTGGGGCTAGCTAAGCCTTAAGTGAATGGTTGAACAGTAGAAAGAAAGTGAGCAGTGCACTGTAACCTGGTAAAATCTGGAGTTCCCAGGATTATAAGTATAACTAGAAACTTAGAGGGTGGGAAAATTATGGCTAAAAAAGTGCTGAAAATGTGAACAACTTTAAGAGTAAAAACTCCCATTTAAAAGAGCCGTTAGTTGCCTCAGCTATGTGAAACTGTTCATGTCTTGGCTCTGGGCTCATACCCGGGAACATTCTGGGTTTTTGCCCGGAGACTGGGTGAATCGCAACTTCTCTGGTTTACTGAGGGGAAACTCCAGGTTGCGGGAGAAGTGTTGCCCCATTCTCCCTCCAAAAAAGATGTGTGTCACGGATCCGGACACTGACTTTGGTGGCCCCGAATACTGACAATCAGAGGGACCTCCTACCGGCATGCTGCAAGGGGGGCTTCGGGTAACCAGAGAGTTCCCAGGTATGAATGGGCTTTAAAACTTAATTCAACATTAAAAAATACATATTCCGAAAAATGTAATTAATTAATTTACTATAAATAGTTAAAAGGTTTTCTGATAAGCTAGTATATATCAAGTAGGAAATAATACAGTTGGAACAATAAAATCCTTTCAATGCATCACATATGTATTAATTTGGATTTATCTTGAAGGGAACTATTTGTCGTAGCTTTATTGTTGGAAAGTTAATGTTAACAGCTCTACATGCTTCTACTGAATAGTTTCTTAACTGTGCTATATCTAATCTGTATTGATCATTTTTAAACCGGTGTTATCTTCCCATTAATTAAATCAATAGAATTTAATTTTAATTTAATACTTTGGGGTGTAGCCATAACAATGAAGAATGCATACTAAAGCTAAAGAAAGAAAAAATAGGTACAATATACCTTTTTCACACTTGTCGCAGCTGTTTTTTAAGGGCTACAACTCCCATCAACCTCATCATCACTCTGGTTGAGAGAGGTGGGACTTGGAAGCTGATTTGTAGTGACAATATAACGCATTTATTTTATTATTTATTAACAGTTTTTATTGGGGAGGCACTAGCGACATCATAATTACTGATCCTTGCATGGTAGCAGGTTGTTACCAGCATGCCAGCCAGCCAGTCTCAGAAATGCTACCACTTTGATCCCCTCCAAACCGTAGTTACGATGGTAGCGAGAAGAGATTTCCAGCATTTGGAACATTTAGCATTAGACAAGCTGCTGAAAGGTCAATACACTTTTTGTCTGAATTACCACAATAACCCCACAAACATAACCAACCAGGAAAGAGCATACCGAGGTGTCACTTTCTCACACCAGGTTTTGAGACACAGACCAGCTCAAAACTACCAAAACCAACATTTCATATTATTAACAAACCATTATTTCACCCTCCACCTTACTCCCACCAGCCCCACCACTGTAACACTGTCAAGAATACCGCTTTTAAACAACATTACTAAAAAGTGGAGTGTGGGTAGCAGGATTTAAGCAAGATTACAGATTACATTTGACAGTCACGAAATAGAGGGTCGTATGTTTATATTCCATGGGCTACGTTCTGCTGAGCACTCAAGACTTGTTTTGGAGGAGGTAAGATGGCTGTTGGTCAGCTAAGGAGCCAACCAGCAGCTTACTCTGCTCTACAGAAATATTTCCTCCTTGGTTACTTGTAGTGATCATGGAGGAGTGACCCTACAGTGCAAACACACTGGCACATGACTGGCTACTGGGGTCCACTTGGTTAAAAAACCATATGTTAACCAGGGCATACCTTAACTTATTCTATAGGTTACCCATTGAAAGGAAGAATGCTTACATTTGAAAGCAATTGAATAACAATCTTCATTACACAAGTTTGGTAAAGTTATAATATAAGCTGAAATTTAGCTTCATTTGTGCTAACCTGGGCAAAAGGCTAATATTGAGCCTATGTTGTGTAACATCTTATGCAAAACAAACCAACAATTTAGTTTTTTGGAAATTATACTGTGTTAATTGATTTCTTTCACTTTTAAATAGTGTCAGGCCAACTGCACTTAATCATATTTCACACATTTAACACCATAGCTGTCTAATTTCCATGAACAAAATAAGTAAAGATAGGTTCACTCTGCGATGCACAGTTAAAGATGATCAATCCCTCTTAAGAAACAATGGGGTGTATTGACTGTAGGGAAGGCTGGCCCTTTATAATGCTTAATTCAGTGGGTAAGAAAACTTTGAAAAAACAGCGAAGGTCTTCCTGCAGCAAAAGCTCATTGGGCTTGGCCCTTCATGCTGTACAGTAAAGTCAAGAAGTTAAAATAACAATTCTCGTTTTGGTGAACAGACCCCAATGTTTCATCCTTCGCTGCCTGCCATGAGCAGGGTGCTCATGCAGGGTGGTCATGCTGCATACTTATGAGGATATTTGTTTTTTTCTGTTTGGGGACAACTTTTTCTTGAAACATTTTGTAATATTGTAATACTATATTGAAAATATTCATAATATATAATTTTTTTAGCCTACATATTCAATTAATTATACCACATGTGACATATGGAATATGGTTTAAAACCAAAACTAGCATTTATTTATTATAATAATACAATTGTAAGAATGTCTTGCATTCTTTATTCTATATATATATGTATATATACAATCACTGACCACTTTAATAGTTACACCTGTTCAATTGCTTGTTAACACAAATTGCCAATCAGCCAATCACATGGCAGCAACTCAATGCATTTAGGCATGTAGATGTGATCAAGACAACTTGCTGAAGTTCAAACCGAGCATCAGAATGGGGAAAAAAGGGGATTTAAGTAACTTTGAACATGTCATGGTATGAAAATTTCAGAATCCTCAGGGATTTTTACACACAACCATTTCTAGGGTGTACAGAGAATGGTCCGAAAAAGAGAAAACATCCAGTGAGCGGCAGTTGTGTGTACTAAAATGTTTTGTTGATGTCAGAGGTCAGAGGAGCATGGGCAGACTGGTTTGAGATGACAGAAAAGCAACAGTAACCCAAATAACCACTTATTACAACCCAGGTATGCAGAATACCATCTCTGAACGCACAACACATCGAACCTTGGAGCACATGGGCTACAGCAGCAGAAGACCACAGCGAGTGCCACTCATGTTAGCTAAGAACAGAAAACTGAGGCTACAATTCGCACAGGGTCATAAAAATTGGACAATGGAAGACTGGAACAATGTTGCCTGGTCTGATGAGTCTCGATTCCAACTGCAACATTCAGATGGCAGGGTCAGACTTTTGCATAAACAACATGAAAACATGGATCCATCCTGCCTTGTATCAACGGTTCAGGGTGGTGGTGTAATGGTGTGGGGGATATTTTCTTGGCACACTTTGGGCCCCTTAGTACCAATTGAGCATCGTTTGAATGCAACAGCCTACCTGAGTATTGTGTATATATATACTGTATATATACATATATATATATATTTACAGCATAATGAAAATGATATATTTTTAGTGAGTTAAAATATTCACATTGGTCGATTACATTTTTTTATATAACATAAAAAATGTTGTCGCTTAATAATTTTCTGAGATGTGTAAACCAAGCAATATGTGATTATGGTGATAGGTCCAATTTAATTCTGGCTTTATTTTTGCACGTTGAGCATTTACGGTATAGTTCCATTGTTATACAAACTACACATACACTGTGTTTTCCCATTTTTGAGCAGCTACATCCTACAGTTTTTAAAATATAAATAGAAGGTAATTTTTAATTGTAATCACTCTAGGGGGCCAGGGAGAGGCCTGCAACGACTTGTCCTCCACTTTAAAGCTGCTAGGTGCAAGTAATACCCACAGCTTGGTTCATCTGATTGAATAATCTCTCACACTCTCCTTGCACTGTGTCTGACCGATCCAACAGACACGAGGTGACATCACTTACAATACCTGCATGCAAAATCAGTCTGCACACAGCATTGAGAAAGAGAAACACACAATGTCTGCAGGTAAGTGGTGTAGGCAGGGGCATAGGCAGGATATTTGGGGCAATGGTGGCACAGGTAGGCTGTTTCGGGCAAAGATGGCAAATGCAGACTGTTTGGGGCACCAACAAGCTGCTTCGGCCAAAATATGGCACAGGAAGGCTGTTTGGGGCAAAGATGAAAGAAGCAGGCTGCTTGGGGATACTAGAAAGCTGTTTAGTGGTAAAGGTGGCACAGATAAGCTGTTTGAGGGCACTGCTTTGGGACAAAGATGGCAATAATAAGCTGTTTGGGGAAAAGGCACAGTGGGACATGTTGCTTGGTGAAGTTGACCACTTTATGTGGTCATTGTTAAGTTTTTTTTTTATTTTTGGGGGAACTGAGTTGTTTTAGGATGCATCAATTACCTTACAGATGTTTGCCTGTTGGAACTATTTTGTTGTCTACTATCACCACAAACAGTAAGATATAACACATTTGAGAATGAGCTGTGTTTATAATCTATTCCAGTGAAATAGATGGGATACAATGTTTATAAACAGAAATTACTCAAGGGCTGTCTTTTTTCTCAATAGTCTGACATAATACAGATTTTTTTTCTCTCAGCCCTCCTTTTGCAACACTATGGACTGAGAATACCTTAATTAACTACAAAACTAAGACATATAACACTTTAAGTGGAGTGTAGATGTGGCAGGGCATCTTAATAATAAGCAGAGTATGGAGATGTCTGGCAAACAATTAAATAGAATAAAAGTGCAATATGGAGGGGATCATTTTTGCCATTTACACATTCTTCCATAACACCGAAGGGCAAATAGTCTGCCTCTTAGGAAACTGGTCTATTCATTTTTGTGCAGCTAGAAGGAAGCATTATCAGCTTCATTGTTAAAAAATATTTTGACTTTTTACTTACCAGCATTCCAATGTCCCCCAAAATATGTGGTCAGCATGGGTGAAGATGTGACATTACAGGGCATTCTGCTCATAAAACACATATTTGGGAACTGTGCTTAATAAGCTGCCTATAGTTCCAATAATTAGGATAGTTACAGAGATAGGCAGCCGCCAAGATATAAACTGAGATTTTGAGTTTGCCACACCAAGTTAGGGATTGTTAGCAGCTATGCTCTTTCTCCCCATCATCTCTCATCATTTACTGTTACCTTTATATGACCTGCACTCTTTTTCCTACTTGCTATATAACTATAAAAGTCATATTGCTCACCCTTTTTATCACTGTAGCTCTCTTGCAGAGCCCACCTTTTTTATATTGGTGATACAGCTGTGTGAATGCACCTTATATTTTGTTTGTGGTTTATTTTTTATCAGTCTCAGAAATACTTTTAAATGAATGCTATAATTGTTGAGAAACATAACTGAGGAAAACAAAAACTGTGTCTAATGTTTAATTAACCCTCATTACTAGATTGAATCCTTGCCAACTGGCATTTACAGAATAAATGGATAATTATCAGGTATAATTTTGCAGTGAGTATTTTACATCTGTGAGCATTTGAGCCTCTAGTTTCTTCTTTCTCATACCAATAACAGCATCACAAATATCAAACCTGTAAACCTGTGCCGGAGTGTAGTACACATTTTTCCTGTGGGAGGTTGGGCCATTTTTTACATTTTACATTACAGAGAATTTTATTTGCTCTTACTTCGTACAAGATATGTAGCTGGTCATCTCAGCCCACCTTGAGCATTTTCTATGTAGTTGGCAATGAAGCGGTTAAGCTAATTCTCTGTAAAAAAAAGTTCTTCAATCAATACATAATTAAGTTCCATAGAATAGCACTTAGAAGTTTCATAGCACATAGCAAGAAAAAGAAAATCCAGTATGAAACCACAGTGAGGGATTAAATAATGTATTTAACTGTCATGTTTCTAAAAAAAAAAAAGCATGCGGTTTGATATTTGTGGAAACTGTTAAGTACATTATTATGCATTATGAAAACAGGTAATGCTAAGAACAAAATCCCCTATCAGAAATTAGAAACAAAAATGAAAGCAATAAAGAAACAGATGGAGAGGAGGAAGTACCTTAACAGATGTGCACATGTATAACATATCCTTGTTTTTTTCATTCCCCTAGGATTTCCCTTTCTTAATCAGTCATTTTAGCAAATTTGGCAGAGAGAGAACAAAACAGCTATATGGGAATAATGCTTATGCTTCAAATTGTTTACATTGTTTTCTTTAGATTGTAAATTAATTTGTTTTTTTTAAATTTATGAATCCTGATTTTGGAATTTTTTTAATAATTTAGGGTAGTTAATTCACAGTATGAAAATGCCAAGGAATATAATAGGATCATATGTCTTTTGAACTGTATCATAAAAGGTCAACAATTTCTGGGTTTACATGGAAATTCAGTTACAGTGTTGAAGCACAGTATGACATCATACTTCATTACATACATCATTCACTCTGTTATAGTATTTAATGCTGTTTTGGGCTTTTCTATGTAGCCACATAATGCTTTACTACATGATTTACTCAGCCTTTTGTGGAAAAAGGTTAAAGGTCAGACAGTGTTGGCCAAACAGCTCTTAGTGGTCATCAATTTCTGTGTTTCCACAGGATTCCAGTTACAGTTTTGAAGTAAAGTGTGACATCATACTTTACCATAGGGAAAAATGAAGCCCCCTCATTCTGTTATAGTATTTAATACTTCATCACTGATTTTGGCTTTTCTCTGCAGCCAGGTAACGCTTCAGCAGATTTTCCCAGCCTTTTGTGGTCTAAGGGAAGGTTGCTTTGGCTACTTTATCAGTATTTTCATATTCCCATGACTTGAATACATGTAAAACGCTATAGTAAGAAATAAGACCATGGAAAGGTGAAAGAAAATGTATCATGTAGAAATATAGCAGTAACATCTGTGCTATGTCCGTTATTTTTTCCCATTTCTGTAGGGGCAGACTTTATCATACAGCCTTTGAACTATGTTGGTAATGTTGTATATGACATTAATTCAAGCTGTTTTTTGTGTGCACATTGAGTCTACAAAATGTAGCATGTCTATATGCAGTAAAGACATCATGTAATATGTAGGAGAAATATATTTACTTGACTTTTTGAACAGTACCCATTATTATACTTTGGAACCCTATGGATTTCACTTGGATGCTCCGAAAATCAGAGCTGATTACCGGGGCTCAAGGGTCAGTTTGTTTAATTTCTGGTCAGGGTGGCAACATTTGGTCATAGCCCTTCCTGCCTGTAAGAAACCTCATCCTAGATATGCCCATCATTGGCCAAGATTCATAGACACAATAACCATTCAAAGGTACCATTTAGCAACTGTTAAAAACAATTTGGGTGACAACGCCTTGCTACTGGGTAATTTACTAAACATGTATCAAAATAAAAGAGTAAATCAGTATATAGACACGCTAGTTGCTTACTTTTTACCTAGATTAAATTCCCCCTAACGTTTCAATGTACACATTTGTTGTTTTCCTGTTCCAACACAGACTTAAAGATTGACACTTACTCATGAATTTACACATGGTTTAACAACTGAAACACCATTGAAATTTAGTATCTCAGTTATTGTTAAGTATGAGTATGTACAAATGTTTCCCAGCATTCCAAAGCGGGTTTGGGATGTTGCTTTAAAGTATTTCCCCTGGAAAAGGCATTGATTAAAGTGTAAATGCATGGAGTGACTCCCCTCTAGAGTAAAATCCTTAGAACTACAGGTAAAACCCAATTTATGGGGGGAAAAAAGCTAATTTTCATAATTAAAAAAAAATCATCATCAGACTTTACAAGAGGAGACTCAAAGCTCTTATTGACTTACTAATTGCCATATATTGAACATTTTGTTTGTGATGAACCCCGGCAATTGTTTGAGCTCCAAAAGAGCAGAGTATTGTGTGTATTTTGAACATTTTCACAGCCTTCTTGGCTCATATTTACCAAAGGTGCCAATATTGTAGAGGCAACTGTACATTTATATGTATATAGTACATGTTATGGTAAAGCAAAAATGTATAAAAATATGCAGAAAGTTATGGTAGGAATTTTATTAAATATAAATGTGAAATGGTAACAATGCAATGAGTTATTTAATCCATTAACGGTGCAGCTGGCTAGTTAGAAATTCCCGCACAAGAATATACTTTATTTGCTGTTTTTGTGGCTCCACTGGTTGTATCCCCCCTCTGCACGCTGCCCTTGGGGGC
>VKOC01025532.1:0-17172 GCA_009364415.1 Spea multiplicata
TGTGTCGGGAGCTTCATGAAATGGGTTTCCATGGTTACCTCCAATATACAGTTGTGATCAATACCCTTGGATGATTAGTAATATATGTACCATTGTTAAAGAAAAAATGAGTGAGCAGGCAAAACACATTTCTTTTTTTATGGAATTTTCCACTTAAGTGATTGAACAGTACTGACTGGCATTTTCAAGGCTTTTAATATATTTTTATATCCTTTCCCGTCTTTATAAAGTTCCATTCCCTTGTTACGCAGGTCTTTTGACAGTTCTTTTCTGCTCCTCATGGCTCATTATTTAGACTGCTCAGTGCATCCACGTGAGAGCTCATTGACTATTTATACACAGCCACTAATTGCAATTTTAAAAGCCACGGGTGTGTAAAAATTAACCTTTAATCATCGTTTTTAACCTGTCTGACTCACCTTGTGTGTCTGATACAAAGCCCAAAAATCAAGGATAAACTTTTGATCAGGGCCATATGGGTTATATATGTTATGATTTAAAAAGGAGCCAGGCAACCATGTGATAATAAATGGCTTCATATGATCACTAGCCTTAAATAAGACTTTTTTTTTTTTTGCATGATCAGTCATATTTTCCAAATCAATGCTAACATTTCACAATTTCACAAACTTTTGAGCTCAATGGTAAAGTATGGCTTTTTGCAGATGATACAAACATCTGCAACAGGAACATTCACTGTGAAACAAGCGGAATGGCATATGATTTAAGTAAATTACAAGAATGGCTGAGCGTGGGGCAACTGCAGTTTAATGTTAAGTTAAAATAGATCCTTATCTTTATGTTTCTATCCACCCGTCACAGCAAAGGTTTCTTTGTATAACAGATTCCTTGAGACTTATTTCTAGTTTCAGGCTCTTCCGTTTGGCCTCAGCCCCCAGGGTTTTTACAAAACTTCTGGCTTCCCGCTTTAGGGAAGTATTGTCATTCCATACCTGGACGATTGGCAAATCCGGGCCCACTCAGCTCCTGTGCTTCTTTCTCATCTTTCGGTGTTATCTGCACTCTTCAAAAGCTGGGATGGATCATAAATTGTGAGAAGTAAAGTATCAGCCCTTCTCAGCAAGCTACATTATTGGGACTTCATCTGGATACTTGTCTATGAAAGGCTTTGCTTCCTGTCTCCAACATAGAAAGCTTTCAGTCGACTTCCATAAGGACTTGTCGTCTTTGGCAAAATACCTTCCGCAAGGTACACAGTTTGGAGGCTCTAGGCCACTTAAGAACACACCAGAATTGCGTTGGGACAGAAGCTTTTTTCCTTTGACTATCTCATTGCCCTTCTTCCTCATGTCTGAGCCTCTCTTACCTGGTGGACTTAGACACTTTATCAGTAAAAAAAAAAGATGGTTCATTCCAGACAATGAGATTCTGACTACCAACACAAGTATCTAGGGATGGGGAGACACTTTTCTAGAGGGGTTTGTGCAAGGCTGACGGTCTTCTCTCAAAATGCCCGGAGGTTTTAGTAGTGGAGAACGCTCCTCATCATTGGGGGACCAAAGAATCGGGCACGAACGTATTGGTACACTCAGACAATAGGTCCGCAGTAGCCTATGTCAACAAGCAGGGTGGCACAGGAAGTCCGCTCCTGCTCTGGATTTCTCTCAGGCTGTTCCTTTGGGCAGCAGCACATTCTACCACATTGACCTTGGTCCATCTGAAATGTGCCTTCAACACTCCAAGCGTATTTTTTGAGCGTAGCTCTAGTCTTGGCCGGAGAACTGTCTCTGAATCTCTAGATTTATAGTCCAGAAGTGGGGACTTCCATAGATTGACTTAATTGCCTCCAGATGCATTTCTCAAGTCAGAACGTTTCTTCCCTCAACCTGGGAGATCAGCCTCTGGCGGTGGATGCCTTTTCCCAGACCTGGAATTTCCAGCTCACTTATGCATTTTCACCATTTCCTGTAATCTCTAGGGTCTCAAGATTGTAAGCTTGTGAGCAGGGTCTTCTCTACCTAATGTATCTGTTTGTCTTAGTCTGTCAATTTTCATCTTGTCATACCACTTGAATATATGTATTAAGCGCTGCGTAAATTGTTGGCACTATAAAAAAAAAAAAAAAAAAAAAAGATGATAATAATAATAATGGGGGGTTCTGCAAAATATCAAACAAGATCAATCTTCAGGTATCCTCATAGCTCCAGGCTGGCGGATCTGATCTCCCAGACCACCTCTGTGCCTTCTGGTCATAAGGAACCTTCTTTAGCAAGGACCAATTTTACATCCGAAGCCAGAACTATTTTACCTGATGGGTTGGATGTTGAGCGAAAACTTTTAAGAACTAAAGGGTTGTTCGCTTCAATTACAGAGACCCTTTTGTTAAACTGCAAACGTGTCACATCTCTGAGGTGTGTTAAAATCTGGAAGAGATTCCTTTCTTTGTGCAGCTACAAGGGTTTGCCAGTACTTCATGTCCTACTAATTTGATTTTAGACTTAAAGGAAGGTTTCAATTCCCCATTACAAAGTTCTACCATTAAAAATCCAGATTTCAGCCATCAGTCCCTTTTTGGGGGATGGGCTAGTCGCCTTATCTGCAGTCAGATGATTTTCTAGTTCGGATTAGGCCTTGTCCTATTTCCAAGATGATTCCCTGGGACCTTAATTGGGTGCTTTGCAGTTTCGTGTTCACACTGCTTGAGCCTCTTCAATCAGTGTCTCTACACCTTCTGTCCCTGAAGAGAGCATTTCTGGTAGCCATCACCTCCGCTACAGGCCCTATCCATTCAGCTTTCCGCAGGCATCAGGAAATTTTACCTACATTCTTTTCATCTCAAAGGAGATTGTTCTGCATTTCTTGGATTTGAAAAGGTGTCTTCTGATTTAACTAGAGCGAACACAGTCCAAGAATTGTTTGTAGCTGTTTGTGGCCTTTTCTGATGGGAACGTAGATGTGAAAAGGATAACCTTTCTAGAGGTGTGGCTAAAGTGAAGGCCAATGTGAAAAGGAGCAGCAAATGAATTACTGCATTTGCTCGATTATAAGACAAGGTTTTTTCAGAGTAAATGGTCTGAAAAATACCTCTCGTCTTATAATCAGACCTCCAAATACAGCGCTGCAGGGGACCTGGATCCTCCTGTCTGGTAACCTCAGCTACTGGCGGTACTTACACCGGGCGTCTATCACTGAGTGCTGGCAGAAGTGCCAATAGCAGCAGAGGTTGTCTACGTGCATTGCGCATACCTTCCCCGGCTGCCAGAGAGAATTCCTCTAGCGCTATACCTCTAAAAAAGTTATCCCTTTCACATCCACGTTCCCGCTGCTACCGGCACTTCTATGCTTCTATGATCATAGAAGTTGCAGCGGAAGTTGCCTATGCGAATCGCACAGACGTCCACCCGGCACTCGCTGTCCCCTACTAGACACCAGGGAGTCCAATGTTAAATAGGGGGGCATAAGGCATTTCTGTAGTCAGTGCGCCATGATATGCCTTTTAACCCCCTTAATGCCACTCTACCTCCAGAAATGCCTTATCCCCCCCTATATGCCGCTCTGCCTCCAGAAATGGCTTAAACTCCCTGTATGCCACTCTGCCCGATGATATGAATTTTAACCCCCTATATGCCAGAGTGGCATATAGGGGTATAAGGCATTTCTGGAGGCAGAGTGGCCCAAAGGGGGTTAAAAGGCATAGCATGGGGCACAGTGGCATATAGAGGGTTAAAAGGCATAGCATGGGGCACCGTGGCATATAGAGGGTTAAAAAGGCATAGCATGGGCCACAGTGGCATATAGAGGGTTTAAAGGCATACTATGGGGCACCATGGGATATAGGGGGTTAAAAGACAGCAAACTGGGGCACTGTTTGTGCATTATAGGGGGTTAAAAGGCATAGCATGGGGCACCGTGGCATATAGGGGGTTAAAAGGCATTTCTGGAGGCTGAGTGGCATATAGGAGGGTATAAGGCATATCAGGGAAGCAGAGTGGAATATAGGTGGGTATAAGACATCTGGGGGACAGATGTGCATAACTGGGGGGCAGGTTGGCAAATAAAGGAAATAAAAACAAATTTTTCTCAATCAGCTTTTATTAAATATGAAAAAATAGTCAAGCAGATACGGTAGTATCAGAAGCAGCAGGCAGATTTCAGTGATTAACAAAAGTTGAGGCAGTGATAAATGTAAGTTCATGAACAGCTGTTTGTTAAAGACAGAGCTTGCATTAAAGATGGTTGAAGAAGAAGAGGGCATATGGGCATAGTCCTATGTATGACACTGCATAAAGCATTGTATAGGCAGCCAAAAGGAATAAATTAACTAATTTGACTAATGACCTAGCTTGAAAAATAGGCTAACTATGCAAAATGGCTAGTTGGGCCAAGCTGACAAAAATGCAATCTCTCTATATATCTAGTTATCTACTGTGAAGTGCCAACTTGGCATTTTTTTATTTTATTTTTTGAGGAAAAAAAAATCTCTCCAGTGTATCTTGCGCACACACAGTTCCGTGTATGACATGTTTCCCGTTGCTGAGCAATTTCATGGAAAAAAATAAATAAATTGGTGAGAATTGTTGACTTCAATATGTGATAGACCTACAATTCGCTTGGACCATAAATCAAGGCTGTGGGGCCAGGAAATGTATTAATTACTCTAGGTCTGCTGCACATTTACGGATCCTGTTGTGTTAGAGGTAAAATAGTCCCCTTCAAATGTGTAACAATTACAGCTATGCAGTTCACATGAATAGGTTATAATTCTATAATTGTTTTAAAATGTTGTTCTGCTAGCATAGTTCCTCTTTCAAATTGCTTTGGTTAATGATTTTTGGTTAATTACATATAAACCCAGGGGACCAAATAATTATCTAGCTCTAGCTGAGCATGTTAATCAGGACATATAGAAAAAAAACAAGCTTTTTAGGCCATTCTTACTGCTTTTACCCTTTCCATGTGTGCTGTACTTCACCTTTACTTTCACTAACATGTAGCACATTTCACTGTTTTGTGGTAATATTACACCAGGCTTGCTAGATGGCTGGCCAGCTCATCTTCAGTGTCCCTTGATTTTACATGAACAGATTGTAAAAAGCCTTGTGTGTGAGCCCCCTGATGCAACTGGTCCTATGGGTATTGTGCTACTTTTTTGTGGCATTAGACTTTTTATATAAAGACTTTACAGCCACACACCAAATTGTACCCGTAGAATGTGAACCTAAATTAAGTGTTGTAAATATGAAAAAAATACAATATTGGTAATTTCCAGAAAAAAATACAATATTGGTAATTTCCTTTATACTGTATGTATATTCTTAATAGCAATCTTACAATGAATTGGAAACATCTATATTGCATGTATATTTCACATTAGGCAAAACAGCAAGATATTCAAGACTGATTTTTTTTTTATTATTATTGGTCAAATTATCTGCTTTTTACTATCTTACTATCTTACTGTTTTACTTTTCACTAATAGCTATTTACTTGTTTCAGACTGAAGCTTTGGCGCCCTCTGTCGAAGCCAAAGAATCTTTCAAGGACAATTACCGAACATTTGCCTTGGCTCTTGACTGTACCAGACACCAACTGCCCATAAAGGATATTCATATTGTTGGCACCCGGCAGAGATACCTTGGTATGCAAATTTCGTACATTATTCCAGTTTGTGCTATATCTTTTTCCTTGCTGTTTGCCACCTCTTCCACAATGACTTTAACTACTGGAGAGGCTAAAAATGTTGGTCTAGCCGTGGCTTCTTTCAGGGCATAGTTTTCCTGGCTGAAAAATAAAGCAAGGATCTTTGCGTCTCTCGGTTGCAATTAGTCCCTTCACAATAAGATTTTCAAACCGTTTCTTGGACGGGAAACAAAAAGGCAGTGTGTACATTAATTTGTTGCCTTTCTGCCTGAACGGAGCTGTTAGAAGTTTTGAAATTCTGAGCATAACTCTGCACAGCCCTGTCTCCCACACTTTGTAGACGACTCAGAGAATTTCTGTTCATGCAGAAGTATTGCTCTGCCCACACACACACACACACACACACATACACACATACACACATACACACATACACACATACACACATACACACACACTCCATATACAACAAAGTATTCACTTACACACTTGGAAGGAAAGTACAGATACTGTTCACTTATTATTGTGTATGGCTGTCCAACTTAAGGTCCAATTAAAAAAGTAGTGCATTTAGGGTAATTTTATTTTCTATATCACTGAATTGATTAGGAAGCTCTGGAGCCCACGTACATAAAGAATTGTATTATCTAGGTTAAGCTTCTCGACGTGCTTCACATAACCAGAATTACAGTAAAGTTATCTACACACAAAATGAGCAGTCTGGGTTAACTCAGATTTTGTGTCTGTCTGGGGGCTGCTCTGCATCAAGTTACGGTGGCAGGGATTTACCCTCCTGAAAGACCCTCCTGAAGGCAATGGACAAACAGAAGTCGGGCTGTATGCCATACAATAATAACATTGTGGCCACGCAATGATGACCATTCCTTTTATTAGATTTCGGAAGTTGACTTTTTGTACTTGGAACCCAATGTTTACAAATTGTAGTTTTATTTATACCGTCGGAAACTAGAATCAATTCTGATGGCAAAAATATGGAATTGTATAGACATGACCAAAGAACATTGCTGTTTGACACATTACAGAGAGGGATATGTGAGCAATGAAATGCGTGGGGGTCACCACCCACTTCAATTTATTTCAAGTATGACTTAAACACACCCCACACTTAGCATTTGGAATGAGTAATCAGGGCTTTCCCATTTGGGATGTTTGGCACACCTATCTTAATTTATGGTATGACTTAATGAATAGCAGATGCTTTATACCATTTTTCTGCACTGCTGCTCAGCCCTGGCCATCTAGTAACTGTTAACGTGGTAAATATTGCTTATCGCTTTAAAAACACTTAAACACTGGAGCATATTAGGGCTGTGGCTTTGGCAGCAGGGGCTTATGTTACCTCTGGCAGATGTGCCTGCACTTTGACTTGATGATCTGCATGGCTTACATACACAGATCTTTTACAAGAACGCGTCTTAAACCATGCATATAGTGCTTGAATCAACTAAAGCATTCGACAGATCAATGCCCTGGTGGAATAACCTGTGATGGTCCTACCTATACTAAGACTGTATGGCTTTATTACCAGACTATTCTTAAGCATTACGCTTTAAAACTCCTTAAGGCTTAATTTTCCATTCCTTCGTACAAATGAGTGCCAAAAATCCTATCCTGACCAAACCGAATGCCATGAATTTAGTAGCTGTTTGCCCATTTCTGCACACCACTACCCTGTCAAAGGTTGAGTGCATATGCATAAGGATCTGTGTTAGCGGGAGTGTGTGTTGGTTTAATTGTTTGTAGTATGAGTGGGTATCAGTCCGATGGGGCCACTTGGCTTTACTTGCTCCCCCTGGGCCAGAAGGTGCCAGCCCTCCCCGGTTAGATCAGCTGGCTGGCACTCTCACCCTTGCTGTCATGAGCCCCAATAAGAGGAAAAAATAAAATATATACTGTGTGGCCCATGTGGTCAAATTTAACAGATTGCTGGAAAAGTTAATGCTGGTTCTGATAGAAAGGTGTCTGAACACACAGTGCATTACAGTTTGACGTGTATGGGGCTGGGTAGCAGCGGAGCAGTCGGCGCCCGTTCTGACCCCTGTCCACTGCCGATAACGCCTACAATGGGCACATAAGCAAAATAATAATATTTTCCAATGTTGCGTTAGTTATTCGCGCGAATATACAAAACTGTAAAATTCTGCGCCACTAATTATATGCTTAAGTAGCCCCCTCACCTCATGACAATGTAACCTTTTTGTTTTTAGCATTCATTTGGTGGCAGTATTAAGAAATGTAGATCCAGTACTACTGGCAACACAAGGTAAAACATTGCATAAATTGTGTCATTAGCTTATTTTGCTCTTATGTATGTGTTTTAACAGAGGAGCTGCAGAAACACTTGGAAATCTCCAAATCACTCCTGGACGAGGCTGTATCGTCCTCCTCCGGGGAAAATGCAGAATTATGTGGCACAATCAAGGACCTGGAAGATACTGTGCGCAAGACTGATGCCGAACTTTCACGGTACTTAAACTGATGGGGGTTTTTTTTTTTGCAGAGGTTCTACAGAACGTCCGCAGCTCCAACCATCTCTAATCATTCTTGTTAAATTATTTGAATTTTGGGGGTTTTTTTGTGGACCAATACAAATTTCAAGTACTAAAATAAAATACAATGGACTGTTCTTACAGAAATTCTGACCTTCCTAAAAGCACTTGTTTTTGTGCTGCATAAGGACCAGGATCTGCTGTAGACCAGAATTTAGATTTTGTTAGCTTCAACCTACAAACTGCCCCCCACAGCACCTTTCCTAAATGCAACTTACCCCCACTAATTTCCTGGAAAGAATGAAATACTGCCCTTTATAGCCTCCCCTAACACGTCAGATTTTCTTTACTGTTATTCAGGCCTTATTTGGCCATCGTTGCCTGCCAGATGAGAGAAGCAACAGATAATTGCTCCCACAGAAAACAAATCAGACACAGCACAATAAATTGGTTTGTAGTGGGAATCCTGACGTGATGGGATGTAATAAGATTCATCAGCCATCCAACAGAGATCCTGGATAACTATGCTAATCCTGGACTGTTGGAATGAGTGGAATGCATGGCAGCTCACTCGGCATGGGGTGCTATGAGTGAAAGCAAAAGTAGCCTGTGGTTTACAGGTGACATGCCACTGATTCATTAATTAGAAATCTTTCAACATTGTAGAGACATTCTTTGTAAAATATTTTCCTCTCTTTGCAGGACTTTCCACCAGGTTTTGGACTTATCATTCAAAGTCAACAAAGAAATCTCTTTACAGAACCAGAAGGCTGTGGAGGAAAGCTGTGAGCTGGATGTGGTGAAGCAGTGGTATTTTGACCAGGCCATTCCTTAACCCTACAAACATCCCTGAAAATAGGTTGTTCATTGCAGTTGCGAACACGGTCAACACTATACAGAGCACTGGTTTTTGTTTGTTTGTTTTTTTTTTGTTTATGCTGTGGAAACAAGTTTTCCAAGCTTTCTGGTGTTTCTGGTATTTAGTAAATGATATTAAACATTGTGTAATTATTATATATCTGTAATTATTATATATCAATATTAAGTGTTGCCCCCAAAATAAGATTCATACTTACTAAACCGGGCTTGGAGGGTAACTGTTTTGTTTTTGCTATACATCAGAAATCTGTTGAATGGAACAATGTTTCTAATCATAAACAGCCTTGAATTAACATCTTAACATCCATCTAGTTTCTCCCAGGCAGAGAAAGGAAATTCTGCCCCTGCAGTATGTTCACACCGCAAACTGTTCTTCTACGATCCTGTATTGTTCTAGAGAAAGCCTGGCATTGAGGAAAGTTAAATCAAAGGGCAGTTATAATCCGGAGTTCATTAAAACCTTCATGACAAAGGGTATTTTGCCTGTGTAAACCCTAGAACACAGCCTGATTACTCATGCATTAGCACCGTGATCTCAAATCCATTATTTGCCTATACATACTAGGTGAAGCTGTCGATGTTCCGTTCTGTGTCACTTGCCTTGTATATCAAATGTGGTTTTGTCTATGATTAAACTCATTCAAATACTTTTTTGGTGTGACTGCATTTTTCAGGTAATAACTGTACATCTGTTGGGTGTTTAAGGACCATATAAACTTTGATTCCTTAATGTTGTGTTACCTGTGCAAAAGCATTTTTTCAGGCATCTACAAGGAGCTGATCATCAAATCAAAAGTTATGCAGTAGCCAAAAATCCTCACTGTACATTTGTTGTTTTGTCTCCCATTGGTTAAGTAAAATCTTAGACTGTTTTATCTGCTTGACACAATAAAAATGTAACAATCACTTAGTTTTAGTTTATGTTTCATGAAGTTATGGATGTATTCTAATCCTTGAAAAGGGTAACCTGGTTACTAAAATCTCCGTCACCTCCTTGCCCTGTGCTAATATTCTTCATTAAATTTGAGAGCTGCATACGTTTTGCTTCCAAATTGAAAGGAAGCTAATATTTTTTGTGTTAATATTCCTTTTTTGGTACATGAATGTCTGCTAGACCCATGCTGCCGAACTTTGGTTCAACGAAGACACAGAAGTGCAATGTTTTTTGTATTTTTTTTTATTTATTTATATCCTAACATTTTTATCACATGCAAACTGTCCAAATGTTAAGGTAGGTACCTTAAATTCAGAGCTTTGATGTATTTGTTTAGGGCCTGTTGCAGACAAAGCTAGATGATCAGAAATAATCACTGGTTTTATAACGGTCCAATGTCGTCCTGCAGTTCAGTTTTCACTGTGTGGCCTCGTAGTATTCACTTCTGTAATTCTTATTTGGTTAAATAGAAAAATGTCAGGTTCGATAAGACTATTGGCTTGAGTTTGTTGCAGCATGATGCAGGACTGTTTGTCCATCATGTTATTGTGACAACACTGGGAATTCTATGATTTCCTCTTTGTGATCATGTGCCAGTCATGTGGTGCCTGCTCAACAGGGCACTCTTACCTATCGGGCTAATAAGAAGCAGTAGGGTCAGCTGCCTCGCTACAGTATCCGGAAACTCTCATAAAGTTGAGTGCACAATTCTAATCCATCGCTGTGCTCAAATCCTGCGTCCCTTTTCACTCATCGGCCATACTAATTAACAAATTGCTGCCAGTATCGTTTATTTGTAAAAGCTGTGCAATTTTTAAGAGCCCCTTCATCTGACACAGGTTTCCCTGCTCTTTAATGTCTGAGCTTGACAAAGCCTTCCTCCCACCATAGTAGTCATTGTGTGTATTTATTGTTTAACTTATTACATATATTTAAGATATTTTCACATTTTACATACTAACTGAATAATAAAAAAAAGTATGCCTCCTAGCACACCCAAAAGCTGTGGTGCTTCTCTGGTCATCTCTGTACCTTCACACTTTCTATTCAGCATTCCTCAATAGCAACATCTATAATCTTGTTGTCTTACTGGTGAGGTAGTTCAGGATCTCTTGGCAAAAGATGAGTCTTTTGTCTGTTTCATAGTAGTCCTGGAGATGCTTGGGTATGCATCCTCACGCCAGCTCAGCCACTGTAAGAAACATCACCCCAAGAACTAGCTTTATGGTTTCTACAGGCCCGAGGGGCAATATGCCAGGCTTGGAGTGGTCTCTGGAACAGCGGAAATGTGTTCTATGTGATGAAGCATGCTTCGCTTTCTGGAAGAGAACGCTCCCTACCAGAATGCATTGAGAGTTTGATGGAGGCATAATGGTCTGGGCTGTTGTTCAGGGTTTGGGCTAGACTCCTTAGTTCCAGCAAAAGGCATTTTAACACTACAGCATACAAAAACGTTTTAGACAATTTTATGCTTCTAACGTTGTGGCACCTGTTTGGAGAAGGGCCTTTCCTGGTCCTGTTGAAAAAGAAAAGGGATATGAAAAAAAAAAGTGAAGCAAGAAAAGTAAGATGGATAGAGAAAAGAGGGAGATGAGAAAGATTGTTTAGAAAGGAGAAAGGAGGGGAAGAGAGATCAATAGAGAAAGAAAAAGCCACATTATTATCTGCATCTATTGGTTAAGATGTTCTGAGGCAGAAACCCTGTTCTAAAGAGTGGGGGCCCTATCACAGTCGGCATCCTTAATACGTTAAAAGGTGTTTAGTGCCTTTAAGACAGAGTGCTGGGATATGACATCAGAGAACACAGTGCCTTTTAATACAAATTACGGAGACTACTACTGCCCACCCCCTCCAGATCTAATGTGTAGATTTAATTTGCAGAATGACATCCATGAAAATCTGGGGCAGGTTCCAAGTAATGAAAATGATGCTTCAGCCATCATATCCACTGGTGCATGGTCCCTTTACGTTTTGTGATGTCTGTTTTGCAAATGCATGAGCATTCTGCAAAAAAAAACCTTGTAATCCCCCAGCTAAAAGCCGAATGTGTCTCCCTGCATGTGATATACTCACCTACGGTCAGATCCAGGGCTGACTCCTGAATCCTGCATGCAGGGGTCTGTTTAGACCACAATGTGTGTATGTGTAAAGTCTTCCTGTTGAGTTCAGGAGAGGAAGGGTGAGTTGGGGATAATAATTAAAAGAATGTAGGTAAGGAGATTATAAAGTGAGTTCAGGGATAAAGGAACAAGGCAAGGGGAGAATGAGGAGGAAAACAGGAAAAAGAATGAGAATTTTGGCAATGTCATTTCAATGAGGAGCTCATATGCTGGTATTATAGTATTGTGATACTAAGTAGCTGGATCCACTGCATTAAGGAAGCTCCAAATGTAAACTGCTCTGCTCCAATAAATTTTAATGATTTCTGTTCTGCATAAAAGTTTGCCTTTATTCTCCCTTTTTACTTTACCTAGTCATTATTGTGTAGTCTTACACGCTTACTGTCCGGTACAATTCCTGAACTTGTCCATCAAAGGAAATGTATTGGGAAAGGGTGAGTACAGTACGCTCATCCTCACGGCTACATTAGAAGTTTGTGAAAACCATGTCAGTATCCTAAATTCATATCGCGGAAGTTACATAAACTGTATATTAACTGTATATTAAGGTGATTATTGTTTGGGATAATGAAAAAGAAATTGATTAGATTACATTGGCTCCTTTTGCAACAGGCCTGCACTCCCCTGGAATATCATGTTTTTATAAAATAAGTAAATCACACACAATTACACTGTGTGAGAAAACAGTATGTCATTTTTTAGATTAATTTAGTTGTCTTGTGAAGATGACATTACCCTTTAAAAAGTAAATCTCTAGGACAGAAAATGCATTTAAATTCTCCATAGGATGTCCAGCACCTCAATTGAGTACACGTTTCCTTTAATATTTTGTCATCTCTTGGTGAGTTAAAAAAAAAAATGAAAATGACCAAGTTGATTATATTCACCCCCTCCCAATTATGCCTTTCATTGATGGAAATAAAAAGGCCTTCCAGATAATTACTCGTTTTGCTTAAAGAAGGGAAGGAAACTCTTAAGCTCTGAAAGTTTTATGTATTTTAATGAGCAGACAACTGGATAATACTCTATGGGGTTAGGGAATGTGTTGTTAATAGTTATTGATGTTTGAGATAAGACAAGTGATTTGCGTTGAGGATGATTATTGGGTGCATACATACTTTTCTGTCCGTGTAACAGACCTATTTCATATAACAGCTGCCTTTTATCTGTGTTGATTACATCTGTTTGCACAACTCTCTGATCCTCTTCTTTTTAATTATCTGTTAAAATACTTAACTTTATGTTTTACTTGCAGGACCAGTCTTGTTTCCCTTGTCTACTTTGTTTTCCATGGCTCTTGTTACTGCTTACTGGTTTTCATTTTGCAGTCTTCACAAAGTTTTAAATATTTCCCTGTTGATCGTAAAAGTGCTGCTCCATTTACTCTGCAAAATGTAACACTTAAATCTAAGTGCAGCATTGCGTACATCAGTCGTAGTACTATTGAATGTTTAAGCCATTCCCAGAAAGGATTATTTATTCATGTAAACTTTTGCCTTTTTAGAGAATGCTTATTTGTCATGTAACACTAAATCTGGCAATGATAGGCTGTTGCTATTGAAACCGAATATATAATATATATAATATATGTAATAGATGTAAGATCACAAACAATATAGTGAAACTGAGCAATCATATAATAAAAGAATGGGTTTCTTTAGATCCTGAAATAGTAGATTCTGATATGCATGTCCTTCTGGACCTGCGTAGAGGCTGCAGGGTTTATTCGCTAAAGGCAGGGTTATGACAGTCCAACCCTAGTGAGCTTTCACTGCAAGAAGAACTTGAGTGGCCTTGTATGATGTACAGTTAAATGAGTGGGATTTTGTCTTCTCACCCGTTGAACTATGCATCATGCAGTGCCAGCTTGGCCATTATAGCAAGAGAAACCTGCCAGTATTGGCCCTCCTTAATGAATAGTTAAGCAAGGGAGTTGACACCAAAACTATCATGTCTATAGGATTAATTTATACCTACATATTACAGCAGACTTTTTTGTGGGTTGAAAAAGAGCTGTTCTATTTGAGTATAGAGTAGTAGAATCTGCGTTCTTTGTAAACATTGTAAGGATCCTTTTTGCCTAATGTTTTGATTAGTCTAAATCTGCCAGTTTTGGTTGTGTCGTACCCTTTAAATGTGTGTATTGAAAGTAGTGTTGCATACTTTTTCGGCTCTATATAAATAAAAGATGATAATAAATAAAAACACATTGCATTGCTTGGGACGCTCTGGGTTTGACACAGAGCATCTGGGTGAAGCGCTACTTCCCCATGTCTCTGGGTTACTTTCCTCTTTCTCCAGACAGGGGGAGCAATGTTTATCCATGATCACTCTCCACCCTCTTTCCTTCCAACTCAAGACGGCCTACGGCTAACGCTACCTCCATCCATTGCATGCCCCCATCCATCTCCTGGCAACCACAGGTTAGACACAATTCAAAATCGTTCCTAGAAAATAATATTGCTGGCTTGGCATATAGTATAAAGGTGAAAATATATAAATGTCCATTTAGGAATTTAATGGGGAAAACAAGCATAAAGTATACAAGCATGGCCACGCTAGGGAATAAAAAGCGGCCTTGACTGGTCAGCAGCTGCTAAATTCCATACATGATAAAAAATGGTTCCGCACTCAACTCCCAGGAAGCTGGCTGCTAGCAGGAAAAAAGAGACAGCATAAACCCTCTTGAAGCACACAAACAAAGAAAAGGAATCCCAGGACTCCAAACAGCTTCCAATCTTCAGGATACTTTATTTAGAGAAAGCAAAAAAAAAAAAGCAACGCTTCGGCCAAACAGGACTCTCGCAGAGTGTGGCCATGTTACCTCCACTGAAGGTCTGAATCTGCCTCACAAACAGTGGTAAAGGTATGTGTATGGTGCTTTGGGCCACCTGGGATTTGCCCAGTGTGCCAAATGGCAAGTCTTAGAATCTCACACAAAACTGGAAATTAAAGAACTCTAGGAACTGTGAAATGTAAAGGATGATGTGTAAAAATAATAGTCGTCATCAGGGAAATCGTTGAGGATAATATATAGTAATCAAGAATGGGAAGCATTTTTTTTTTATAAGTCCAGGGAAATCAATGATATTACTAGTTTTTAGCAATATGCAATTCAATTCCCTTAATTAGTGCCATTATTGCCATTTTACCACCCATTCTATGTACTTTGAGTGTAGCCATCTTGCTCTTTTCCAGTTTCCAATTTGGTATAAGCTGCATTACCATTAGTTTGTCTATATGCAAGTTGGTCTGGGGACAATGAGGCAATGCTGGACCTTTAAGGCAGGAGGGTGCAAATTACGTAAGTACATCTGATGACTAGATACGTGAGGCTGCACGCTACATTTTATTCTCACACAACGTGTGGTTGAACACACCCAGTACGACAAGAACTTATTACAGAGGCATTTTTCATTCTAGTGATTGGGCAAATGTGACTAATGTGGATCTTGCATGTTGCTTTAGAAATATATATATATATATATTTGACTATTTGAGTTGCTCAAAGCAGCTACACAATCTAGAGGGAGTTAAGGTGTATTACACAAGAGGTAAAAGTGCCGCTGTTAGGGATAGACCAGCAAATATGGGAGGGAGGAAGGGTGTTAATGGGTAAGTTTGTAGGTGTCCTTAAAAAGAAAGACAGGCAGGGAGAGCATTTTAGAGTATAGGGGCAGCCCCAAAGCCTTGCAAGCATGCATGAGAAGACTAGAAATCTAAATAGAGGACTATCGGAGATCATTGGATGAGCGGAGAGGCCAAGTAGGAGATGAGTGTGTAGATGTAAGTGGGGGAACCCGCTGTGAAGAGCTTTGAGCGTAAGAGTCATGATTTTGAAATGAATCATGAAACGCACAGGAAGCCACTGAAGATAATTAGAGGAGACAGGTGTTAGTAAGCCAGTGGGAGAAAATGATAAGTCTGGCAGCAGCGTTCATGGTGGATTGTAGAAGGGAGAGACAGGTAACAGGGAGACCAGATAAGAGAGTTACAATACTCAAGGTAGGAGACATCCAGTTAGAGACAGAAGCAAGGCAGTTACACGATCTAAGACAGAGGGAGAGAGATCAATTGAGGGTAAATGTGGGTGTCATCTGCACACTGGTATTGAAAGCCAAAGCTTGAGATTAGTTAGCTAAGTGAGGTAGTGTAAAGTGAGAACAGGAGGGGTCCCAGAACCTTGAGGTTCCCCAACTGAGAGGGGAAGGGGGTGTTACTGAAAAGAGAGAGAGGCTGAATCAGAAATGTAGGATATGAACCAGGAGAGCGCATAGTCATGGAGATTGTAAAGATTTTAAAGGAGGAAAGGTCCACAGTGTCAAAGGCAGCAGAAAGGTCCGGTAGGAGTAGTATGGAGTAGCGGACCTTGGATTTATCAGTGAGTGGGTTATTTTAGAGTAATTATAGAGTGGTCTCAGTAGATTGTTAACTGTGGAATCAAGGTTGAAGAGGGTCAAGCTTGGAGGCGAGAAGAAGTAGAGAGATGGAACAGTAGTTGGACAGATCAGTCGGGTCCAGGGAGGGCTTTTTCAAGATAGAAGTTATGGTAACATGCTTGAAGGAGGATGGGACAGATATGAAAATATGAGTTAGTGTAGGGACAAAAGCTCAGTGAAGGAGACTGGGGATCACATGCATAGTTTGATTTTAGTCTTGAAAACGACATCAGATATGTGCAGCAGAGGGCGACATGCTACTTTTTTCTTAACATACAATCTAGGGAGGTATTCCTTGGTGGTCTGGTATAAGGGAGCAACCAGACATGCGAGGTGGTCCCTGTGCACCCCTTAGCTAGACCACCTGGAAATATCATGTAACAGTTATGACAAACATTGTGAATAATGGATGGACGAGATATTTTCCCTGCACTTTGAAGCCATTTCAAAAACAGAAGGGTATCTTAATTTGTGTCCTTAGTTTAATTTCTAAAAACAAAATAACTTGTAGAGCAAATGTTTTTTTTAGTGTGAATTTTGGTTTAAACCAATGCCCTTTTGGTTTGGGAGGAGGTGGAATAGCGTTCAAAATCAAATCTGAAGGTTAATATCTACCACTGGCGCTGCCCTAGGCCTGACCTCCGCGGTCGGCATAGTCAGTGCATTAAAAGGCAATTGTTTTGCCAATT
>VKOC01025533.1:0-12446 GCA_009364415.1 Spea multiplicata
GTTGACTGTGACCAAACTCAACCTACCTCTACTTCATCCATAAGCTGAGATGATCAGGAGCGTCTGGGTTGGCTTGTTTGCATGCATGCCAACAGGTGCTCCCAATCCCCTGCAGGAACCCAGGAATGTATAGACACACCTCATAGGTATATCCCATTGTACTTACGCCACCCAGGCGCATCCAACCCTATATAACACAGTCACCTGAGCAATGCCGGCCAGTTGTTCTGCTTGCTTTAGAGCTACTCTCTTCGTTTGTATGTGCTAACTCCTGTTTACTGATTTACCGACCCTTTCTTTTGGTTACCTGTTCTTGAATGTCCGCCGGAGACCAGAGGACTGTTTCACTATGCCTTTTGCCTTACCCGTTTGTACCTCAACTTTAGATTCTATTGTTTGTGACCCAACACCAACGATGTGCAGCTGCTCCTGAGCCCAACACTTAGTGTTAAATGTTCATCACCTTTGTTTTCGCAGTTTAAAGCCCCCCCCCCTCTGGCGCCCAAAACTATGCATGCGCAGAGAAGCACTGTTGCACACATGCCGTGGTGTGCGTAATATGTGACCCCACTGAGTGCCCGTCTCCCATAGTTTTCACATTGCAGCTACTGTTATGCAGCGGTTAGCAGTGCACTGACAGATTAGCCAAGGTCACAAATGGGTCCCCCAGGGCTTAGGGGTCCGAAGCGTCTAGTGTCTAGTGCGCCTAATGGAAGCCTTCATTATTCTGAAACAACAATGCAAAGCTTAGGGATCATTTATTTAATCTATTGCTGTAGTCTATACTGCCGCCTCCTGGCGAATGTATAACTGCACCTTTAAATAATTATACAGTAGATTAACGGATGCTCACCTATGTGTAACTTACTGAATACTATTTGGCCTTTTTCTGAGTGACCAGTGAAGAAAGCTCAGAAAAGTCTACATTCAGACTCACACAGTGCCTGTTCGAAAATACCATAGTATTGCGACAAAACTTTTTAGCTGAGGGTGAATAAAGACGTGTTTAGAAACGTATTTATAGTGGTTTTTTTCCACTTTATATTATGATTATAATTTTTAATAGTTTATGTATATTTCACTTCGATCCCCACTGCTGGCAATCACAGAGTGATGCCTCGTTGGCATACTTGTTATACTTTAACTGGGAGCAAATATCTTGGATGAATTTGGGTTTATAAAAGACCTAAGAAAAAATATTTAAAATGGCTCCATGTAATAAAAAAGGATAATTATAAAGAAATACTTATGACCGCCAGTCTGCAGGAACAAGATATAGTCTAGTAAGATGAGTATAATAGAAATCTGCATCTCAATCCTCCCACATCCTTTAGGGGGCGCTCAATGTTGGATTAAGATTCTGCAGGACTCCTGTACTTTTTTAGCATTACAGGGACAAGTAATATCACCACTCGGAACCCTGCCAGCTGGCTACTGTAGTCTGAACTGATACCCTGCCATGCAACTGGATTATCCATGAAAGTACCAGTTTACCCCTTGCCTGGTGTAAATACTGGATAAAATAGTACCAGGGCTTCCAGCATTTGGGGCGCTAAGTACTATTATAAACTGGTTAGATGGCAGGGTCGCCCTTAGCAGAGATGTATTTGTATATACACACTCTAGCTGTTACCGTATTGTGTGGTATGCACTGCAGTGACAGTAATAATTCACAATTTGTGCTGATTTTCTTCATGATTTCTGACTGCCTAACAAATAACGAGCTTACAAGAAAATATTGGAAAGGGACTTGGAAGTAATTATTTCTGACACTTTAATGGTAGATAATGTAATAAAGTAGTGGCAATGATAGTTTGTATAGCGAGAGGCATTCATAGCAGAAAGAAAATTATATTTGGAAGAGAGCCAGGTCTAGATTAACAACGAGGCAATTGCCTTAGGGCCCCCACTTGCTGCTTACATGCTGTAGTGCAATTTATAACAGGCAGGATCGCAACTGCAATGGAGCCGGTCTCTCTAAGGCCAGGTCCAAAAGTGTAAAAAAAATGGCTGGTCCAACATGGAGCAGGCTGGGGAGATAGGAACGATGCAGGAAAAAGTGAGTGCCAGAAAAAAATCTGTGAGGTACGGTGGTGTGGTATATATGATTGCATGTATAAGTATTACTGTTAACATGAATTAATTTATAAGTGTGCTATCACATACATGTGTGTTTTTGTATTAGCCAGGATGTGTAAGAGTTTGTTAGCATAGATGTGTGTGTTTGTGTGTATGTATGTATGTATGTATGTATAAGGAGTGTGAGAGGGAGTGTGTGAGCATTAATGTGTAAGCATGAATGTGCATGTTAGCATAGATGTGCGTGTTTGTGTGTGTGTATGTATGTATGTATGTATTTATGTATGTATGTATGTATAAGGAGTGTGAGAGGGAGTGTGTGAGCATTAATGTGTAAGCATGAATGTGCATGTTAGCATAGACATGCTATGTCTGTGAACATGTATGTGTAAGCGTAAGTGGTGTGAGTGTGTAAGTTTGTGACAGTGTGTGTACACATGTGTGAGTGTATTTTGGAGAGGGCCAGAGGGTACCAGCCTCCCCCCTGCTGCGTCTGACTGATTCAGGAAGTGACATAACATCCATGTCCTGCACGTTGGATCAGTCTGCACACAGCATGGAGGATGAAAAACAAACCACCACTGGAGGAAGAAAATCACACGCCGCTTGTCTATGCCACGGAACACCTCCCCAAACACCTTGTCTGTGCCATATTTGTCCTCAAACAGCTTGTCTATGGCTTATTTGCAACCAAGCAGCTTACGCACACACACGTCTTCGTAAACATATGACAGGCTCAAAAATAAGCTAGAATACTTTTTTTGGCATGTCATTTTAATGAGTGGTCAATAGTCTAGTTTTAGCTCTCAAGGCATGTCACTGTGGAAATTACAAAGATCGGTCTTGTAAGCGGACTTACAAGATTTTTCCAGGGCTGCCTCAGGAAGGCTGTCCCCTGGCCTATCCATCTTTCCCCCTGCCTTTGGTCCTTTAAAAAAAATCCCTCAAGACCCACTTCCTTAAAGTACCCCTAGGAACATATGTGCTAACACCCTCCCTCCCATATTACTTTAGCTCACCTTTCCCAATCCCTCTATATTGTAACTTTGAGCAAGGTTTCCCTCATCTGTTGCTTCTGTAAATCAAATTATATTATATTTTACTTCTTACTTCCTGTCTAACCATTATAAAGCACCATGGAATATAATGGCTATAAAACAGTGGATGATGAAGTTTTAGTTAAGTTGGACGTTAGGTTACAGTTACTGTATAGCGTTAGTGATGGGGATGATGATCAGGTCACTGTCTATTGAACATTAAGACTAATCAGTGACCTAAAGGGTCATTAATAAGTAATCACATAGAATATTTATTGGCGTTAGCGACATTTTAAAAATTAAATGTATATTTTAAAATTGTAATAAAATTCATCGTTATCAGATTACTTGCAAGTGACATGTTTAGACCACGGACAGTGAGAACAATCAATAATCAGTAACCTAAAGTGTAATTGACAAATGATCAGGTAATAATTATGAATTGAAAATAAAAATGTTTTATTATTAATAATGGTTTTTTTTTCTTAACTTAGATGATGCTCCCTCTGTATGTGACAGCTGTCTCTTTTAGGAGGGGGACATCCAGTGGCTGTCATTGGTGGAGTGATTTCATCAGCAGCAGCCCATCCCTGATTAGCTCTGCAGCAGTTTGAGAGCAGTGTAACTGACAGTAATTGAACCAGAAGCACCTTTGACTTCCAGTTCATTGCAGTTGAAGAGGGTTTTTATTTTATTTTTTAACACCTTCAATGCTGGTGCTCCATGAACACATAATTGACTGATTTGGTCCCTACGAGCTTGTGGAGACCAAAGAAACGAACATTAACCTGTAAAACTCCACATTCACATCTATGACATCCTTGAAGCTGCCTACGGCAACTGGAATGTGACCTCCAGTTTACCGGCTTGGTGTACCAACTCGGAGTTAAGCCTTTGTGATCGCTCCCATGTTGTTCTGCCTGGACTTCCAGGCAGGCAGCAGGACAGCCCCCCACCACAATTGTAGCGACGTGAGATTTTTTTAAGGAAGATGTGTATATACGTCTTTCTTCCTCAAGGGCCTTTCCTTGTCTTCGCCAACGGGTTAAATGCCCTTAACATATAACATATTAAAATAAACTAACAAGACTAATATATAGGTTTGCTTTATTTTTTTTAAATAGTTAGGTGGAATCATTATACACCAACTCTTCTGTGTCTTTGGATAAGGAGAGAAGAAACTCATGGGCCAGGTACTTCTTTAGCTTTTTTTTTTTTTTTAGATGCTATTAAGACAACCAAACTAATGGCTACCTCTGCATTCACGAACAGTCATCCTTTAACACTCAAGAAAGGAAAAAACCCCTGTCAGGAAAACCTCTGGGGGACCATGGTTAAATGGACTGTCCTCCCTCTGGGCTTAAGAGGCTAATACAGACTCTTTAGGTATAGTTACAATTAACATGTAGATTCATGGAAGGCCGAATCCACAAAGCACAGGATCCTTTCCTTCCTTACCATTCTGTTCTCATCCCACACAAAGCAGCATGCAAGAGTATAGAAGTAGCTGTGCTCTGTAGTTAAAACTTCCAAAGGGTAGTGGTTATGTGGAACAGTACAGAAATGTAAATATGCATGGTGTAGGTATAAGGCTATCTTGAATCTAAGGCCAGGCCCAGGACCAACTAAACATAGGAAAAAAACATTGATTAGACAAATTATGTATCTATGTTTACAAGTTAGAGGTTTGTTCTTGGCAACAATAAATATTACAGCTACCTCTGGACTACATGCAACACTCATATATTGTAAACTGTTTAAACATGACCTTTATGGTCTCTGAAATAAAGCCAGGCTTGAGCACAACACATAATAAAGGAAATATCATTTCAATCAATGGGACTTTCACATGGTACACCCAAGCCAAGTATTTCAATGTCAAATAAAATTATCGTATGTAAGATCACCTTACCATTTCAACCTCCTTACCTAGCACCTCATCTTTTCTGACCGCTTTTACACATACAACAGCCATAACATTATGACCACCTGCCTAATATTGTGTAGGTCCCACTGTTGCTGCCAAAACAGCCTTGACCAGTCGAGGCATGGACTCCACTAGACCTCAGAAGGTTTGCTGCGGTATCTGCATCAAGCAGATACTTTAAAGTCCTGTAAGTTATGAGGTGGAGGCTCCGTGGACGCATCCTGGTGCCATGTGTTTTCCAGGTAAGGAACGCCAGGGGTGTGGAAATCTTTTTAAAATCTACTTGTCCACGGGACTAAGATAGTAGCCCAATCTGCTTGTCCCTCATCACAATATATTTGTCCTGATACAACAATCACCTCATAAGTGTTCCTCACAGCTACTAAAATGTGGAAGATCTGCTCCACAGACTACTTCCTCCTCCAAGCAGCCAGAGACAAACGGGGCTGCGTGAGGCTTGGACATATGAAATGACATCATACGCGGAGCAGCCACAATGCAGAGCGGGGGGAGATGCTTCAGTTGCGACCTGCCACTAATTGGAGGATAAAGACATTGCGCTAAATGACCAGAGCAGTTTTTGCAAACATGGTAAGAGTCCTTACGGGGTTAAACAACAAACCTGGAATCCATGAGGGAAAGTCTTGCCTGACCCGCAGAACTCAAACAGTTAATATAAATAAGATATGCATTAAAAATAACTTTTAACCCCTTGATGACAATTGACGGTCCAAGCACTTCATGCACTAACATCCAGTTAGTGACAATTGACGTGCCAGGAATGTCATGACTTTAAACGGGTGTAGAAAGCAATCTACGCTTGCTTTCTGCACCCAAACAGTGTTGCTGTAATGTCTTGATGTCGAGGCATTCAGCAACACCGCAATTGGCATCAGGCGCCATGTCTGGCCCCTCCCCGGCGTGTCAACATTTTAAAAGATCAACGATCACCTCCTAAACTTCAATGGTGTCACAGAAATGGCTGGGTTCAACAATGTCCTAATTATAACATGGGGAAGGATGACTACATGACTAATTTTCAATTTGAAAAATGCACATGTCCCAAATGTGGCCTTTTAGCCTCTAAACAACCAGACAAACTCATGCATGTAGGGTATCACAATACTCAGAAGATATTGCGCATGCCCCGAATATGGCCCTTTGGCACCCAAAAAGCCACCCAAACCCATGCATGGGTGGTATCACTGTACTCAGGAGATGCTGCTTAACACATATTCGAGTGTTGTGTGACAGTGACATATACCAGGATAATAACTTAATTCATACCTTAAGTAAAATGTGGGGGGGGGGGGGCACCACTGACTGGTGGTAGAATTGGTACATGGAAAGAGGTAAATACTAGCATTGGAAATTCCCTGGGGTGTCTAATCTTTACAAACACATGGTTTGATTGGGTAACTTGCATTGGCCAGCTTCAAAGATACCCAAAACGGCACATGGGGGGAGATTTGGAAAAAATGGTTTGGAAATAGCAAAACGCTACTTGTACTTATCACCGCACTAAACGCAAGAAAAGAAAGGCAGAAAAAATTAGGTCAGTTCTTAAACTCAGGTCAAATAGTAAATAATCTATTTGCAGATTTTTTTCATTCTAGTTTTTATTAGATGAGTAAAGATTTTTCAAGTAGAAAAATCCCTTCAATTTTTCACCTGGCTAATTATACCCTAATAAACAAAATCCCTGCAGTTCTGTTGCACTTTATTGTGACTTTGGGGCTGTAAACCCCATGTAATAAACCAATCTGCAAGCATTCTGAGGTCCTAGAAAAGCTGAAATGCTGAGCAATGCGTGCAGAATGCTGGTCCGTGAGGCAGTAACGGGCTTGGAGCGATAACCGAGGAAGTGAACCGAAGATTCTCTGTCAAAGGCGGCACGCTGCCTCAGAGGTTCCGTATACTGACCCACAACACTAACACAACAGCGATAACGTTCAATAGACGAGAAGCCAAAATTAACACACAGTTCTCCTTCCCGCCTGCAGCAGCCGGCCAATCACCGCGCGACATGCTCTTCCCTCAGAAGCTAATGACCAGTGAGCGGCCGCAATCTTGGTCCCGAAATTTCCTCAAGCTTCTTATCGCTGGAGGAGGGAACTGGCTCACTGGGTGTGGGCGGGGTTTCTCTGACTGACGGAAAGGGTGGGCGTGTGAGCGGTAGTTTGAGGCAGGGGGCGCTGCGGACCTGGCTGTCAGGCCTGTGGGCGGCGGTTTGAGGCTTCGTTTGGCTCTGTGCTGGAGTGAGAGGCCAGGCCGTGTCTTAATATCCGCCCTCTGGTGTACACAGGACGCGCAGAGGGAGGTTGCGTTCCAGGCCCCGTCCGGTGACCCTGCTGAGGGAAGGGGGAGGAGCTGGAGGGGTGTCCATGCGCATAGGAAGGGAGGGGGTCCTGTGCAATCCCACTGGAGGGGGAAGGAGCGGACATATTATTCCGCCGGAGCCTGGGAGGGGAGAGGCTGCAATAAACACTGCACTGTGGGGCTTTGCCTTCCTCCCCAGTATACACGGCGCTGGATCCTGAGCTGGGCTGCTCGCTTCCCTGATTACGGTACGTGGCATCCGTCTGATTGCATTCACTATGCATGCTGTGCGACGTTTACATGCGGGGAATGGGCTGTGGCTCTGCGCAAGAGGCTACCGGGATCACTGCTAGTAGATGACATACTGGCTGTTACTGGTTTACAGGGTGCGAAAAGCCAGGGTTCGTGGGGTGCGAGGTGGGCTGCATAGGGGTTCAGATAGGCCTTGCAGAGTGATGCAGACCGGGGTGGGTGGTGCAGCGTGAGGCATAAAACATGGGTGTGCTCTGGCATAGGGTAGGTTGCATTGTAGAGTAGTTTGGTTGGTATGAAGGATAAGGTAGGTTGGTATGGGGTAGGTTGCATTGTAGGGTAGACTAGGGGGTAGGTTGCATTGCATGGGGATAGTGATTCATACTTAAGGTTAGGTTGGCATGAGGGGTATAAGGTAGGTTGCGTTGTGAGCCGGTTGGCGTGGGGCATACTGCAGGCTATGTTGCATTGCACACAGGTTGCGTGTAGAGGAGATGCAGTGAGTGTTTTTGCACTGGGCTGGTCTGTAGACCGGCACAGCCTATTCTGATGTCCGAAGCCTTTTTTCTTGGGGTGTTATTTGTCATGGGTGCGAGGCGCAGGCGTACATGACGGGCGTGCGAGCCGATGGCTGCTGCGTATTCGTTGAAGTAATGGGGGTGTTGGAGAGAGCTGGTGGATGTGTGGGTGTCACTTCTCCCTGGGTGCTGACTTTTACAGACTGCTTTCCTGGATAATTGTATTGATGAGTCAGCGTGCCATCCTGGCCAGTTAAAAACAGTCTGGCTACCAACTAGTTGCTTGATAGGGCGTTTAGAGAAACGTATAGATTACGGGGGTTTCTTCCTCACGCAAATACTCGCGTTCACTTGAAGTTTGGATCTATGAGGCTTCAGAAGCATTTAGTAATGTTATGACAACATATCCTGCAGCCGAGTAAATAAGGTCACCGCAAGGATCTCTCCGTTGGGTTATTGCTGTTTATATGTATGCTGCTGTGTGTTAACCCTTTGGTATGGGGGAGAAGGGGTGCTGTTGGAGTACGAGTGACCCGGTGGTCTTTATTTGAAGGTCGGGGGATGTTGCCCGGTATTTTGGCTTAGAAGTCATTTTTTGGGGTGTGCGCTTCTTTTTCTGTGCAGGCCGGCATTTGTTTTCCCTTTCCTGCCTTAAGTGCAGTGAATCTTTATGATTTCACAAAGCTTTAGGGGCAGCTTCTCATTCTGCGGTCTCGGTAATGTGTGAAACCCGCCGGACTTTCCTGGCTTGTAGTCGGTTGCTTTTGACTCTCCACTCCTTTCTCTACAGCTTATGTTTCTATATATCTCACTCCTGGTAGAGTGTCAGCGTGGCCCTCTATACCTAATCGGTTAAGCTTATGTGGGTGGGGCCCACGGTGTATGTGGGTGGGGCCCTCGGTTACACTGTCATATGCTGTAACTGTGTCTTTGTCATGAAATGTGCTATAGTGGACTATCAACATATGCAGGCTGCTTAACCTTTGCAAGGGCAGCAATTATGGAATTATTTGGGGACAGAAAAATACAATGTATACACATTCCCATTCAATGTACACGGCTCCATCTTTATTAACCCGTTGTTTAACAGGAGACACTACACTTATGTGCGGCTTCATGTCTTGCTACCTGGTCAGAGGCAGAACGTGGGAAATTACCGGCTTTGAGGCCCGTTCCGCACGTTCACCCTCTGTGCGTATAAAGCTACGTACCTGACATCCCGGGAGTGACGGTGTTTGTAACTTTTTCTCGTGCTACATGGTATATGCAGCTTAATACGATGCCGTGTTATGAAGCAAATTAGCGTCCTACAGTCATGGTTTTCCCCTCTGTGTTAAAGAAACCCATAAACTTGAGGTTACAGTAACCTCTCTGGAAAGATGTATTTGTCCCCAGACTGAACATACATTAACTTTCAAAACTGCTTAACCCCAGAGTCACTCCAGGTCACCACACGGTGATCCCTCCACCATAGAGAGTATGAATTATTAGTCCTCTGGGATCAGATAGCAAGGCATGCCTGCACGTTATGAGCTTTAAGAAGTTATGTATATGTAAAAAAGTTACCCCTGATCTCATGTTATTGCAGGAAGTGTGTTCTGAAATGCTTGATTAGTTCCGGCCCTGAAGCAGAGCATTAGATTCCCCCCCCTTCTTCTATACAGGACCTGCATGTACGCCACCAATGTGTTGGATGTTTTTCTGTATTGTCAGTCGGGTATTTACCGTGTGTGTGGAATAGGTTGTTGTTAATTGAAGCAGACTATGAGGAAATCTTACGTAAAGCCGTGTACGTGCGCGCCTTCGTTCATGGTTCTCCCCAGTGTCATTTACAGGTGTTGAGCTTTGGGCACAATATTGGGGTATTGAGGCAAATACAGACGCGCTTCTCCGTTATTATAGGCAATACATGGCTTATGTAAGAACCTCTTTTGGTGCAGTTTGCAGCCAATTACACAGTTCTCATGTTTTAATGGGCTACCGTTCTCCTTGCTGCACTGTACTGTTTTTTTGGTAATGCTTTTTGGGTAGGTGGGGGCCAAACATGTGTTCTTAATACATATTTCCGTTGGGAGGGGTTCCAGGTTTCTGTAAACTTGTGACATCGCTAGACGACCATTATTGGTGTTAGTTTTTTGGTATAAGCTCTGACGCCTTGATCTCCCTGCTGACTGCGAGGATACTCTTGGTGGGTCGTTGCAGGGTAATATTTTCTGGAAGAAGTCAATACCCTGCTTATTTTATTTTGTAAACAGCTGGATTGATTTACTGCATGGAACGGTGAAATGTACGAGTTGTTGGGAATCGAGAGGTCTGCTTTAAAGATAGACATAGGTGGGCTATTTTTGATCCTGTACATTAAAATCCAATTAAGCCTTGGCTGAGTGCCCTTCCCGATTAGCTGTGAAGCTGCCTGTTCCTGAAGTAGTTAATCCTTACATTTATATACAACTGGATTGATGGGCAACTAAACTAGTGCAGCAGTTGTGGTGCCGACGCGAGTTCTGTCCTTTAATTCACGCTTACACCGCGTCCTGCCTATGCCGGCACATATCTGCTGTTTGTAATGCCTCGCACAACAGAAAGGGCTTACTGGCATATTGTGAATTTTAAGTAGGCCTTTTAACATTCGCTGGGGAGGGAAATACCGGTAAAACCATGCAAATGGAGCTCTCTGCGTGCAGCGACTGCTGTTTAATGGGTTTGCCCTTGACGGCGGCTTTAAAGGCTGACTTTTAACGCAATTACTGGGACTACATATAGCGAGTCAACCTTCAAAGTCAGTGTAATTATTTTGGGAATTGGCGTAAACTGACACGAGCGGCAGCCTGTGGCAGACCCAGCATTATCTGATCAGCATCCCATCCACAAGAACTCATTGGCAAATCCCGTCATTCCTTCCCGGCAACTTCCAGTCATTATAGGGAGTTATTTACTGAATGCAGCGCTGGGATCCCGCACGGGTTTCCCCAAAACTCGCCACTGGTCCTGGTGCTAAGCGCTAAGATTATGCAAGTTATTAGGCGAGTGTTTCTCAGGAAAACATGATGTCATATAGGAAAGTGACAGAACTTGAGGTTTACATTATGCTAAAATAAGAAAAAAAAATGATGCTGACATCCCTGCTTTTAGAAAAACATTCTCCGTCTCCATGGATACCGCTGTCAGCGTAACGCTATGTGTACCTGATATATCTTTCATTCACGTAACCTTGTCAGGCCGCACGTTGAATTATCGACCTGAAAGTTCACAGGGAAGGAAATAAGAGCGCAGAAAGTGATTGTGATTCTCTCAGAAGCGGATGCGAGCGAAATAATCAGTCCCTTCCTTCCTTCTTGCTACTATCCGACCCCCCCCCCCAATAAACAGGACGCTTCGGTGCCGCACCTGTCCTCTTCTCGTGAACGTGCTTTATATTTTGTGTCCTGCGGTAGTGAGTGTGTAGTTACACTTACACCCCTATGCAAGATATCTGGGAATGTGAATACGTTAACCGCTTCAGGCCTGGGGGTTTTCATAAACAAAGGACTAAAATACCTTTACCTTGCGTCCCCTTCTCTAAATTTGATAATCCCACACACATATATATTATATCATTTCTGTTGAGCAGTAGGGCCTTTTAAAATCCTAGAAATGAATAATTAGTTATAATAATAATAAAAACTTACACTAAAATAGAAAAAAATTGCTTTTTCCAATCTTGGTTAAATTTTCTTTACCAGTGACTATTTATTTGTTCAAACAATTTACATTCATCAACATCTCCTGATTAGTCATTTAATACTATGCTTTTGGTGATATTATTATTATTTGTTTAATTGTGCCCTTAAAACAAGAAGTTAATTGTTAACCATCCACCCGATTTTTCATGTAAGAATGGAGATTTACACACTCCTCCCTGGGGCCGCCAAGGTTAAGAGCCAGCTCTATCCTTAGGCCGTATGTTTTGTCAAGCTGGTTATGGATTATTATTATTATTATTACTCACGTATGTTACACAGCCAATTGTTAGTGTAGTTGGATGTTTTTTTATCTGTTGAGTGAAAAAGGTGGATATTCTTTCCCGTCCGTGCCTTTCCTATGGAAAATGTCAGAGATTAAGCACTTGTGATGTGACGGAATAATCAGCGGCTTCCCACAGAGCCGCTCATCCCGCAGAACAAAAGGCAGATAAGTGTAGGAATTCCTGGAACAATCAACATTTTACAGAGCCTCGGGAACTTGCTTATGGCCCGTGTACATTTTTATTTAAAGCGTTCATGTTTTCAGTTGGAAATATTTTTTATTTTTTTTGGAGGGGTTGGGGCAGGAAAA
>VKOC01025534.1:0-13826 GCA_009364415.1 Spea multiplicata
AACTAAACCATATTTAGAATAAATATATATATTTATTTATAGAGTTCCGTAACTAAACTGATAGGAAGCAATAGAGTAGAAGGGTTCCACACCCATCACAAATATCTGCTGGACTGTTAGGGTTATGAAGCAGATATTGGTGGTAAATTATGTATAAATATGGCAATTCCTAGGATTCTCAGTCTACGAATGTAACTATTTCATATAGATATATTTTTTATTTTTAGAATTATAGTTTTTAAACACATTCTACAAATGTTACATACAATATGTTTTCTTATATTTATTATTAGGCCTATATAATAAGTGTAGACCATATCAGTATAGAACAATTTTGCTCTTAGGACTGGAACGGAATTTTACAGGGGTTTATTTTAATCAGGAAATGGTGGTAACGAAAAGGTATTTGGTGCTGTAATTATAACACTTACATTTCTATTTTTGGTTCAGTGGGAAGTATACTTTTATGTCTAAAATATGTGCTATCAAGCTACTAGTAATGTCTGTTTACATAAAGTTAAAGGGCGGTTTACAAAAGTCATATTGACGCTAAATAAAGTCTTTTAAAATAATAAAAATAAAACAGTTTTAACAAAAAATAAGACAAACTCAGCTAGAACATCCATTGTTGGTCTTCAGAAAGGACTGACTCCTTCATGAATACGAACACTGGAGGTTCCAGCTCTTTTTTTAATAATATCAAGCAATATGGCGCATCAGAGGTCTGGGAGACGCGAAACAGATGATGTTGAGTCAAACTTTTTGATGACCTGCAGAATATAGACGTCTCATTACGGTTTCCCTTCTTTCAATTACCACTGGAAAGCTGTACAGCACGGAGCAGTCAACCAGAAGATCTTCACCTTTTTAACTGCAACCATACGCGTAGCGGGATTGCCCTAAGACTGTCTATAAATCATGGTAGTTCACTGTGGGATTTATTCACTAAAGCAGGAGAATTGTGGTTTTAAAAATGAGAAGTTACCATGAGTAGTACAGAAGTACATTTGTCATACAGACATTACGATCAGGGTACAATAGCTATGAATACATTAGGAAATGAGTTTGCTGACCCATAGTGCTTACAGTCTGACTTAAATCCATCTCATAATATAGAATGAGCTCAGTAGCTTTAACCAGATCTTTCCCACTTTAGTGAATAAACCCCCAGTGATAACGGAGGAGACCAAACCCAAGAACAAATACTTAAAGCACGTTCACGACATTTAAAGGGAATTCCCACAATATTGTTTAAGTAGTATGAGATTAAAAGTATGTTTTCTAAAATATAGTGCCTTTGAGTCCTTATAATACTGCTAGTGGCTCAGTCTGAATCACCCACTCAACCCTCTCACTAATGGAAGAATGGAGTTGATTAGCATTGCGGATTATAAATAAACTCAAAATGGTAGCCTCCAGGTCCACAGATAAAACACGTTTATTGGAACAAAATGAGATAAAAGCCAGTTATTTTTAGTCAATGCTGACCTACATTACTGGGTTTTATGCTCAGAGGAAACTATTTTGCATGGGACCTTTAAGCATTGCCAGAGTACAATTATTATTATTAGATAATCTAGTGACGATGGCCAATTCACTGTCTGTCCATAGCCAAGTGGCATCCAGGTTAAGCTTAACTCAGTAGTGACTTAGGACCACCTTTGCGTGTTAGTAGCCCCCTGCTTGCACGTCTTATTTTTTATCATAATCTATAAAACAATAAATTCAACAACATTTTACTTTTTTGTCTAGAAAAAGTATTGTGAAGCACAGAATTCAAGATCTCCTCAGTTTCTTGCTTAGATGTAGCCTATAATCATTGAATCAATGTCAATTTTAGAACAGGTTTGTTTCCGACATGCTTGGCGCGAAGCATTATGGTTGCATTGGTCACCTTGTGAACGCTGCTATTTCTTTTTTGCTGTATCACGCCGCTTGATTTGCAGATAATGAGACTGAGTCCAAAGAAAAAGAGCGAGGCACGAAGCAGCTGGTTCCGGGTGACCACGCTGCACATTAACCTCCTTCCTTGTGTTTTAGGAGAGGAGAAACAGATTTGCGTTATAAACACGCATTCAATCACTCGCGCTAACACATGTATCGGCTGCCAAGCAATTCATTGTTGGTAACCTGTGTGTGTACCGTGTGCTCCAAGCGTTGAAAGTAGAGAGACGAAAAGATGTCTAAGTGACTAAGGAGTGTTGTATGAAGATGAAACTCTTTTATACAAAACGCTACTGCGTTTGACATGGAAACAATGACTTTGAGGTGACATTATTTGATTTATTGGACGCACTTCTCCTATTATAGGAATATATGATGTTTTTGACCATCAACCTCTTCATGGTCTATTCAATACCATTCCTTAAATCAGAGTACGCGACTAGAAAAAGGCCATCGCAGCCACGTCAGCTAATGTGGAGTATAAATCAGGATAGTGAATACGGAGACAGCGTCAAAAATATAATAGGGTTTCCATCAAGCTGAGGTCCGACGAGCAGCTGAACGCTCTAGAAATCACAGGATACGCTCGGTGTCGGTGGCCAAATATCCTAGTTTGGGGAGGGGAGCCTCTTCAGAAAAGACAGTTTGTTCAGATAACCTCAGCGTTTAATTATTGTTAACGATGAATTTGCGGAGTGTTTAGGTGCTATGCTGTAGGTGCTATGCAATAATTGAACACAGAAGTAATGTCGGTCTCTCTTGTGCAAAAGAGATCCTAACCCTAACTGTGCCCTTTAATGCAGGCACTAATGATATATGCTGCTAATCGTAATCTGGTTTTCTCCAAAACTAGAGCCTTGTCATATTACTCCACACTACATATGCTCCACAACATGACCAATTACACACATGCGCAAAGACAAGTCCCAAAACACCTTAATTTATATAGAAATAGGTATATACATGGTAAAAGTCAACACTCAACCGTTTGGGGGGGGGGCACTTTGGGCGATGGTCACGTTCCAAAGTCGGATAATTACCCAGCAGATAAAAAAATACACATATAGGGGGAAATAATAACCCACTGTTCCGGACCATTTGTTTTAATTTTGAGTTCACTGCAGCAATGTATTTGCACATATTACAATGACAAATGTTTACTTGTGTTATAGAGGGAAGCGATATTTATTAATTGTAGTAAAAAAGATTCTATTTGCCTCGTTTTGTGCTACGGCCTGATCTATATTTAACCATCTTTCCAATGATTTAATTAGAAAACTAATTTTTACTATGAATACATTTTTATACTGATTAAATTCATTTATTAAGGTAGCCGTGTGATCAGAATGTCTCTTGAGAGTGGATCTTAGGTGGACTGCTTATCATTTACTGCTTTTTTTAAAGACATTACTGGTTCTTTTCTGGCACTTTTCTGGAAACATGTCATTTTATCTATTTTCTACCTGATGTTTCAATAAAGGTTTAGTGTTTAAAAATCAAAATGTGTTTGTGATATAAACATATAAAAGGTAGGAAGATCAAAGAAAGTAAATACCCAGTGGTCAAAATTTCTCTACAGAATGAGCTAGACTCATCAACGGGGTTTATTCACTAAACTAGGAGTTTGCAGGAGAGTTGCAATTTCAATATCATTATGAAGGGCCCATGCTGGGAAGTATAATGTATAATTCAATATGTAAGAAAAAAAGCTGGAGTTGGATCTTCATAATGTATAGTGATGTCAAGGAGCTGGAACACAACTCTCATGCACACTCTCCCTTTAGTGAATCCACTTCTATTAACTGAACTTGATAACTTGATAATCTCTTAATTTACTTGATAGTTTATAAAATGAATAAATCAGGCTCTACATAGGACATAATCATTCCATAATCACCAAGCAAGCATGTCAACTTTTGTACTGGAGCTGAGGAGAATGAGTAGGTGATTCTCACTGCATCTGACACCAGGCCCTGTAGGCTTACTGGGGTTTATTCACTAAGCGAGATTTGAACTTTTGGCCTTCGACTACCCAGAGCCTACCCTTGGGTGACGCAGCCAGGACTTCCGGCCATTATACCACCCCCACCAGGTACAAGGCAGGATGGATCCATGGTTTCATGTTGTTTACACCAAAGTCTGGCCCTGCCATCTGAATGTCGCACCTGGAGTCGAGACTCATCAGACCAGGCAACGTTCTTCCAGTCTTCCAATTTTGATAAGCCTGTGGGAATTGTAACCTCAGTTTCTTAGCTGAGAGGAGTGGCACCCGGTGTGGTCTTCTGCTGCTGTAGCCCATCTGCTTCAAGGTTCAATGTAGCAAGTTTCCTTGACCACCTCTACATGCCTTGATGCATTAATTTACTGCCATGTGATTGGCTGATTAGCTATTTGTGTTAACAAGCAATTGAACAGGTGTACCTAATAAAGTGGCCAGTGAGTGTATGCATTATACAGGGCCAGCTCAGCTTGTCTTGCAGGAGAAACTTGAGAGGGTTGCCCCTTCATAATTAATGGTGAAGGCAATGGTTTTAAAGCACGCACTCCTACCTTAGCGAATCAACTTCATTGTTCACACCTGGATTCTAAACTATGGCTACAGAGGTTTTTGGGGTCACAACCAGTGGTTTCATTTAATTTGGTTCCTCTACGGGATATCAAGCAGCACAGTAACTGATTCTATTACCCGATATATTTAGCAGCAGCTGTTGCGCTGCCCTCCATGGTTGGCAAGAGACCTTACACGGTGCCAAACTTCTTAAAATAATGCCAGCTCAGGGGGTGATCACCATCTGCGAGTCTGCTGCAAAACATGAAATGCAGGGCTCATGATCCATATAAATTTATTGTGCCTTTTTTCAGGGGCCAACATATGCATAGAAGATGCAAATGACTATGGGATTTATTAAAAAAAAAAAGGGATTTGTCACGATTGCTGACATTTCCGTCCTGAATTCACTTTACATTATGAGGGGCCAACACCTATGAGCTTCTGCGGTCCGGTGATTAAAGCTGGCCCTAGCACTTTAAGGCTAGCAGATGTTGAATGATATACATGCAGCCATCTGCTGGGTATTCACATCCACAGGCTATGGACTTGTGGTGTGCAGTCGCGTGTATCAAGCTATGGGCCACACACAAAGGGCCCGGATGTGCCATATGATGGGCAGTAAATGTTAGTGACCTGTGCCCACGGGCATTTGCCAGGTGGCCAGTCAAGTTCTGGCGCTTCTCCAAGAAAAGCTTGGATAGCCCTGTATAAAGCATATTAAAATCACAGAGGTTTCTTAAAAGTCACCCTACTGAACTATACACCATGCAGGGTCAGCTTCTTGCCGAAAAATTTGCCAGGGTGGCCCTTTATGATGCATATTTAATTCAGGGCATCGAAACTATAACTTTTCTGCCAACACCCACTTCGGCCAATAAACCCTGCATCCTATTTCATGAGCGTGTGGCTGACAAGCACGTACGCTACCAATTCTGTGCCCTGTAAACTGAATTCTTCTACTGTCACAGAACCACTTAAATAAATGGAGGGGTTAAACAAAGTACAGGAAGCACTGAACAAGAGGCCACAGCCTAAACCTAGAGAATCGGTGATTTAGATGCGATGTAAGAATACAGAACCTAATCCAATACCGCAAAACGTTCATTATTATCCTTAAATGTTTTAGCTTTTATTTTTATTATTCTTTTTTTTTTCTCTCGAATGCACCATTTAGTCCAGAAACGCTTTATGTTCCGAATAAATGCAAAAATACAGAGAGTCGCGTCTACACCCTGGAGCGCAGACGTTTATGCAATCATACGTGAACGGATCACACACGTGTTTGCCCGGCACAAATGGATATTCATTCACAGGCTACATTCACACACAAGGCATGCATTCATACACGGGCTGATACGTGCGCACTGCTGCGAGAAGCTATGTACGTTGAAAGATCATTTTAAGGGCTAGCTTATCTTATTTTATTTTGGGAACCAGAAAGGAAAGCAGCACAAAAATTATATAGAGAAAATTTTTACGACTTGGATCATGGGATTTGTTAAAAACAAATGACAAATGTAGCTTTATCCGGGTATTACTAGTTCTCTCTAGGCAGCTCCATTCATGTAATAGGAAGCCGGTCGACATGCGCGAGGCAGGTAGTATTTCAAAGTACAGACTGTACCAAAGCAGCCTTAACTAAACATTTATCCAGCAAAGACTTTAAGAGTCACTTCTAGGCCAGCGTGTGATCCTGAGCAAGGGAAATGTGCCGACCCTCAGAGTAAGGAATGTATTCGCTCATGCGTAGCTCAAGCATATAGAAACATAGAATTTGGAAGCAGATAAGACCATTTTGGTCCATCTAGTCTAATTTTCCAGTGTTAACCTCTACCACTTCTGCTGGAAGGCTGTTCTACTTATCCACCACCCTCTCAGAAGATATTCTTTTTTTATTTCTCTAAAAGCACGATCAAAGATAAAAAAGCTTTGGGGGGGTTATCCCCTTCCAGGTTTGAGGAATACATGTACAAAGTACTTTAATATACATTTCCGTATACGTATTCTGCCTGTGGTACCGGAGTGTCCCTTCAAATGATAGGAATTGCAATTCAATAAGAAAGAAGAAAAACAAAATAATAGACACGACTTGGCCCGCTTGGCTATGACCTACACAAACACCATTAACAAAAAGTCTGTTATTAATGAAAATGTCTGTTCACGTGGGGTTATATAAATATCCAGCCAGCTGTATCGCCGCCTCATTTGTACTCCGAACACTGCATGCGCAGGCTGCACATTACAGCAAAGGAGCAACCCATTCATTTGTATAACCGTCCTGCTAATAATTTGCAGAGAAACTATAATAGAGTAGAAACAAGCTAATTTAGCAATATCCGCTAATGGAAAAAAATAAAATTTGCATGGTTGTATCGGGGGGAAAACAAATGTCTAAGACAACACGGGTAATATGTAATATGTTTCCATCCACGCCGGGCATATAAGGGCTTTTCTGGCAAGATGCAGAATAAGGAACATGTTGGTTTGGGCAGCTGTTCAGCTGTGCTTTGGTCTCAGGGAGGATTAATGGAAAGGCAAACCAAATAATTGGCAGAAAACACAGTTTGTAGAAGGAAAGCAGTCCACCGCATCCCAGACAGAAGGTGAACATTTTCGATTTCTTCTTGAATATTTTAGATGACCTGCATTCCTGAAATATCCCAGCAGTCCTAGAAGCCAATTCAATACAAGAAACCCTTTTAACATAAAAGTTACACCTTTAGAGAGCCTAAAATTCCTTCGCCCGTCTTTGCTTTTTTAAGTTTGGCCAAAAATCAAACCTCTGTGTTAAAAAATTCTAGCTACAAATTAAATTACCTTCCCATGGGCCGGGAATTATTATTTATTGTTTTATATAGCGCCATCATATTCAGCAGCGCAGTACAATGCGTAAAGAGGACATAATAATTTGACTTACAGAAACCGGATTAAACGGGACGTGTTTCCATTAGTAGTCAAGTAGAGGAAAGTAAGTCACTGAACTGATCTTTGTTTAACTTGAGCCATAAATAACAAAGGTATTATCTTTTCATGAGAATAACGATAAATTAGTTATAGAGTGTCAGTCGATTCCATAGTTGTAGCAATACTGTTGGAACCAGGTCTCTTAACCCTTTATATCTGGTCTGCCCTCCACCTGTGAGGTTATAATTCTCATCAGTCAGACAGTCAGAGGCTAGGAATTATAATGCACTTTAATGCATGATGATGGTGCAATGTTTCCTTATAATTAACATTTTCTTTAATTTAAATATATGAAAGAATTCCTCGGAATTATGTGCACACATGTAATCTATTGATCTGCCAAACTTCTTTGTCTTGTAGAAGATACATTTGGCAGACGGCATCACCCAGCTCTCCAGCGGGCACATGCTAGGTACTCATATGCATCTTCCTGGGCGACAATCCTGAACTCAATGCAGAATTTAAAATTAAATTAGACACTAAGCACCCGTTAAAAAGAAGCTGAATTTGCAGGTAACCCAATCCTGTGAAAAATTCAAGCAAAAGGACTGAGAATTTAGGTTGTCAGGACAAATCCATATAGGACTTCATTATAAGGCAACACTTAGCTACCTACATTAAAAATCTTTGTAAGTCAAATACACGGAAGGATTCCTCGGAATCGTAACTCATTTGCCTCGCAGTAGATATATTAGACATCTCCAGTTCACCAGTGGGCATACGCAAGGTACTCACCTACAGCCAGCTCCAGCTCCAGCTCATGGGAGATTTCCAGGGATTCTAATGAGACGCCTGGGGCATTTACCTACCACTGACTGGCTCCTTTAAGAGTGCAGAGGGGGCATTTTCACAAGTATTTAGGATGGTGAAGTTATTTGAGGACCTTTAGGAAAAAGCCAGTTTACATAATAGCCACAAATCTAAAATATATTTATTCATCTTAAAGATACAGAACATAAACTTAATCTCAACATTACAACTGCTCGTCCCTTCTGGTGAAGACTTGCTGTGGATTCAGGACATTTCACTTGTGCAAATGGACCAAGAACAATTTGCACACATTTTTAGTTCCCTGCCCTCCTGGGTAGTTCACTGGGTGGCAATGTCCACAGAGAAGCGAGCGAAGAAAGAAGACACAAGGAGCAGAGGAACAAGAAAGAAGGCAGATGCAAGAGGAGAAGCAGAGATGTGCGGCAAGGAGACATGGAAACATTCAGCGGAGAAGGTAGGGACACATTGAGAGAGCGTGAGTGAGGTGAATAAGTGTAAGAGCGTGAGTGGAAGTGTGAATGTGTAAGTAAGAGTGAAAGAACCTCTTTGCTTCGATTTCAATTGTTTCAGTCCATCCTCGTTTTGGCAGATTTCCACGAATTAATGAAATTGGAGTAGCCCTATACATTGGCATTCTGATAATTATTCTGAGACTTCATCTCCACCAATTCAACACGTCCCGGACTGCCACTAGAAAATAAACTGGAAAACCGTTTAAACTCTGAACCGGCGACCATATTCATTTGGCTTCTAAAAACAATGACAGAATTATCTGTCAGTAGCTTCAACGTAGCACAGACCATTCCGGCAACCTCAGGGATTAATAATCTCCGACAATAAAGTCGAGTGTTTAAAGAGAAATTGTACTGATTATAAGCAGAGCAGGAGACTCACTGAGGAGGATTAATTATATCAGCTCCACTTCAGACTCTGGAATTAACATAGATCAGAACATTTCTGAGAGCGCATCCTGCTGTCAGATGTAGGTTGACGGTAAATTCACTGAAAATTGCAAGCAATCTATTTTAACTTTAAAAAGCGGTCGGAGAACACTTGAAATTGCTCTGAAAAGTTACAAGATGAAAGGAACAGTAGGAGCATCACAGACCTACAGTTATAATCATAGAGATCGCAGAGTACTACGTTACTTTAACATAAGTCTATATGGTTAGCTTCTGACCCTAGGTGCCCAAGGTATCGCTGCTAAAACAACCAGCCTATCTACTGCGAGAACATCAACACGGATAACCAGATCCTGTGTAAAGCCATTAACACCATCAACGTATCCATTGCAGGAATACCAACGCTGGGAACCAACCTGTCTTATGTTTATAGAATACAAGAAATCATTTACCAGCTGCAACGGTGCCTTTGTGCCCCAGACGACAATTGTCTCTCATTTACCAATATTTTATCCTTTCCCTTCCACGTGGAATCTTTTGTGCTTTCATCACTACTTGAGAAGCAGAGAGGTGTAACATCTGAGGATTTCAGGCAGTAGAACAGATGAATCGTCTGTCAGATCTTTTCAAGAGTTTTTTCAGGGGTTCAGCGCAAGTTCTTGGTCATTGGTCTTGTTTCAATCTGAAATTACTAAGTCCATCAAGGTCATGCTCTCTACTTATCCTTCTTGCTTTTGATCCAAAAAGACAATAACCCCCGCCCCCCAATTAAGCTATTTTTTCAGAATTTTCTCCTTTGGTAGGGGAGGGCGATTCCTTCTTGGATCAAGAAACTCTTAACTATTAATCATTTATAGCCCTGTATGTTCTGCTTTCCTAACAAAATATCCAGATCCTTTTTGAAGGCGTCCATTGTATTTGATAGAACCTCCTCCCTTGGCAGCGAAATCCATACCTTTATTGTCGTTACTGTAAAGCATCCCTTGCTTTGTTCTCTATGAAATCTTTGCTCTTCCAGTCTCAGAGGATGACCTCTGGTACTTTGTACATTTCTGTTAATGAACAGGTCACTGGAGAGCTTTTTAAATTGTCCCTGCACACATTTTTACAAGGTTATATCCCCCTACTTTTGCAACAAATTGAGCCTTCTAACTTATCAAGCTCGGTTTGAAATAGATTCTTGGTCACTGCGCTCAACCAGATCAGCCCCCAAACGCCCCTAATTCCCGTTCACACATCTCTTCTGCAAAGAGAATATAAACAGATATATTAATGACACACAAGCTCGGCAAAACCATGTGGACTTGTTAAAATATTTCCAATACTAGTAACTTTCACCGAAACACACAAGTCTTCAAATGTTAAGAGGAAACGCAAAATCCATAGAACTGAAAAGAATATTTAGAAAACAGATTAGAAACGTTTAAATACATGTTAGCAAAATCTGCATATGGACAAAAGGAGAAATGCACATAAAAGGACAAAGTGTAACAGTTAAAAGTCTCCAAAACAGAGCAGTAAATTAAAGAAAATAACCCATGTGTCACGTGTTAAGATTCTGAAACATCAGTGAATTGAAAAAGAATAAATTGAAATAACCAAGATCAGAGTCTTATTTTTTAATGGTTTCCTTTAATGGCATCACGATTATCCACACTTAAAAAAACTTATAAAACATCAAACTTTTTGAGACCTCTTGAGAGTTATCAACACTTTATAAAATGAAACCACTGCTTTATTATTTATAACAAAATAGCTTTTCTTTTTTTCACACAAGATACAGCAGAACAAGATAATCATTTACAAATAATTACACAGCAACACATTGACTAATATTTACAGAACTTGACTTTGTTTTTACAGCCTGAGAGATGACTTAATTAATTGAGATCACTTATGACGACTTGGATATTTAGGATGTAGGTCACTCATACAATGAATCGTTGTATGTCCATTTCTACAAACTAAATTATGAAACAAAGATCCATATTTAATCGGTTAAGGGTTTCCTCTGCTACGTTTATTGTACATAGCTAAAAGAATTTGAGTCTCGCCAGATTTGGTAGTTTTGAGAAATCTTTGCAGAAAACTGAACTTCTACAAGTAATGACTGAAGAATTAAGAGTACAATTATTACCAATAACTAGGAATATAAATATATATATATATGTTCACTTAAAGCAAATTTAAGCACTGCGGCCGATTTATTTTCTCTGCGTGGTTTACTTGCCAAACTGGAAGTTTGCCCATTAGTTGGCTTTACTCTGCGTCATGGAGGGACAACCCCGTTCAGCTTCTCTGCAAGAAGGGCTGAGATGAATAATGAACACGGATGTGGGAATAGCTCCCTAAACTACGCATGATGGAGAGCCCAGCTCGGCGTTCTTTGCCGGAGACACTCAGGCTGGAATATTTAACTCATCTGCATGGATGGATGAGTTCTCTTGTATGGATGGTTCCTGGAGGTTCCACAGATGCCCGTTGATGCTTGGTGTGGTCCAAGGTCATGTATGCACCCAACAAAAGCTGGAGTACTAATGATCCTGCTGCAAAGTCCTGGATTTCCAACAACGCTTGAAACACCAAATATCATGACAATGGTTTCCATAAATAAAAAAAAAACAAAAAAAAAACTAGCAATATAAAAGAAGACAAAATAACGCCTTCAGCACAGAGGACCAACACATAATCGCTACCACTACACTTCAGCGGTTTTATTCCCTCTAATCAAACTTGGCTCTGCAAACAGGAAAATGCATAACCTGCACTGTAAAAATCAAGTTTATTTTTACACACATATCACAGCGTTGTTAAGAAACTCACCGTGGCGCTGTCATCATGAGACATTCGAATGTGAAACGTGTTAAAATACTCAATCGCTTATGGACAGTTATGCTGAACCACAGCCTTTAATAGTTCAGTTTTAAATACACAAGAATAATATTTTTGGGGTGTATTCCAGGCTTAGTTCCTATTTTAATATTCCACTTAATTAAGGATTTACATATAGTAAAAGTAGGAAACAGCATGAAAACCTGACACGCTGTAGGGATGGGTCCTGCGTATATAGGTGTATTGGTACGTTTCGGCATAGACAAAACATGAAGCCTTTACAGTTTTAATGACAAACTACCAATACCCTGCTTTTATCATATGTCAATTAAACATTCATTGAAAAATAATGAATGAGACAAAATAGTACATAAATAGATACTTATTTCTGGGAAGAGTTTGAGCATCCATATCACTGGGGGGGAAGATCCTAGTCAACATTAATTGAGTGGAGAAGATGGAACAGCATCGCTAAGAAGCACCAGAGATAGGCAGCCAGTGCCACTAACAGAGGACAACAAACTTTAATTTGATATCACATCACCCATTTTCATCTATTCTGCTCAATTAGACGCTTTTGTATCCAAATGCGGCATTAGAAACATCATTCTTTCAGAGGAATCACATATCTGCTAAGGTTTACTAGCTCAGAATACTACACAGAGTGATTAATGTTTTGTCCAAGTGGAACAGCATCTTTAACCGATCCAAAAAAAATAAAACTCATATTTTAGGAAATAATTCAATTCTAGAGATCTTTCGCTGGTGAATAAAACAAACGACACTCGTACAGCAGCTAGCGCATTACCCGATAGATTCTAGAACTCCGGATAATGTATCTGAGGGACTGTGGGTACGATGCGCTATTCACTTTTGATCTATTATAATTGATAACACGCTCCTCAGAATCACTGCAATTTTCAGGCATCCCTCACAAAAGCTCAACAACATATTTCATTGCTTTGTGTTCGCTTGTTCGGCTTTAAATGTTTCACTACTTCCAACATCAAAGTACATACGCCTGCCGTGAATTATCTAGCTCATAGCTACTCAATGAATATTTTAACACCGAAAGGTGTTTCTTTAAAAAGAAAAATCAGCCTCATTTCTCTTATTCCAAAAGTAAAAACACAAATAAAATCCGCTTAGCATTCCCTTTATCTGGAGAATGATTTCAATGGGAAAACTGTAAACGTATCACTCCCTTCCAGTTCGCCACTTATTTGCCAGTTCAAACACTTAAAAATGTCTACTGCGCGAGACAAAATCTAAACAAAGGCTTTAAGAATGGGTCAATCGCCGAGTATCTCGCAAACAAAAATCTTTTATGCCGGTTTGGAGGATCTTTGTTACAGATATGTGTCATTCTTCTAACTGTGATCAAACATCGGTGTCATCACCTTCCTTCCCAGGCATCTTCACGCTGCTTGGCTTCTAAATGTCTTCTCTCTGGAAAGAAAATAGAAGGCTTGAAGGATTCTATCCTCAATTCGACGGCACCTGCCGTTACTGCTGCTTCCTCGCTCTCTGAATGAAACGGAGAAGGGCAATTATGTGGTTCATCAGCGAGGTATTTATCAGCTGAATAAATGTTGCCGTTACACTAGGCCTGTAGCAGACTATATCTCTTTGTTAGTCTCTGAGTGGTCCTGTCTCAAAAGAAGGTTTAGGGATGGTTTAGTGCCCCCATCAAAAACGAATACGTATTAAAATACACTTTGATACTCATTCTCATACATGGAAGAAAATACTTAAAGGAAAACGATAAACGGTACTATCAACCCCTACCCCTGTATATCAATAGAGCGGCATTCTGCGCACACAAGGGTTCTCCTAAGATACATTGGAGCTCTTGGGCAGGA
>VKOC01025535.1:0-35730 GCA_009364415.1 Spea multiplicata
GCCGTCTACCTGAACTTGTCAGTTACAGTACAACTAATATTTTCGGAGACACCATTGTGCTCATGAGTTATTTCCATTATACTCTACATTTTGTGATGCATCCAGGTGATTGTATTCATGTAAAACGCAACTGCATTCTCTTCTGTGCAGATTATATTTTTTATAGAAATCTTTTTAACAGCATTATAGCAGGGTTATACTTAACTTCTTATACTTGTGCTAGACAGAATGCACAACAGGTAGACTACGTGTAGACCTCTGACTGCACACTAAATTAACACCCATTTTGTTTTGGTTAAAGCAGTTGTGGTAGCATTTGAATGCTTTTTGTGCTTCCAAGTGAATTATTTGAAATTCAGATTTTGCCATGAGGTGTTGAAGTGTGACAAAATGTATTTCTGTTACATGTTTAGAACTGGCTTTATAAATTATATAAACTTCCATAATAACATTTTGCTTCTCATAACAGGTATCTTGCGGTATAGAGTAGATTTTCAAGGAATGGAATATCAAGGAACCGATGATGAATTTTTTGACCTAGATGACTACTAGGTAGTCAACATGGGTCTGGCAATGTGCCTAGCCCTCCAGCATCCAACCCAAGCAGAAGTTTCATGATGGAAACCAAACAGATCCCCCTGCCTTAGAAATGGAACATTTCAAGAACTTGATCTATATGCATTTGATATGAAAAGCGAAACACATAATTTTGTCACTATATATAATGCAACTGCAAGATTCCCTATGCCACTTCGGCATACACAAAATTACTTTTTACTTTTACTAAAATTTAGTTGCTCTTGTATTTTTAAGATTTATTTTTATTCCTTGTACGCAGGCAAAACACTTTACCTACTTTAAACATACAAGCAAAATATACACTGATTATCTAGTTCCTACCTAATTGGATAAATACTACATTGTTCATTGACCCATTTACATTGTGTGCCATCATAATAAATTCAAGGAAAAAATAAGAGGCTGACCAAATTTGATTTTGGGATTAAGACTAAATTTGCTTCAACTGTCCATGTTGTAATTATTGGTGGTGGTACAGACTGTTAGTCAAATTAACTTTTATTTGACAACTGATTTGTTCATCCAGTATGCCGGAGGATGTGTTGGATTGGCCAAAATATTCAGAACCTTGGAGATGCAAATAACAGCGTACTTCATGTTAAAGTGCTCCAGTATCATCCAATATACAGTGGCAATGTATTGCATGCCTTGGTTTTTGTTAGACATTCTGCAGATCTGAACACTGAAGCCAGCATTGAACATGACCTTTGGATGCAGTGGCCTTTAATATTTTGACTTTAAATACATTAAAATAGCATCTGCTTAATACATACTTGCTAAAGTGCACTTTTTCCTAATTTCTGTGTTCTAACAAATTGCGAGCATTTGGTCATAAGAAACTTAGTTTGTGAAATGTAGTGTTTGAATTGTTGTCCTCTGTTTTCTGGCTACTAGTTGGCCATATTTATCTACCTTGTAAATTGATGCTTTCACATCTCAGGCACACTGAATATTGGAGTTAATTTAAGGGGAGGTTTTTAAACCAAATCTATTTAGTACTCTTCAATTAGCATTTGTTATCAAATGTTGTAAATGGGGTATGTCATTTATGTTCCTTATTTCCATTGTGCCTTTTATGTGTAAGCTAGGGTCATGGAAATCAGTTTTGATTTAGAAATCTTTCTTAACCTGTCATTTTTGTGCTTGGTTGGGTTTTTTTTTTATTAGAATGTGCCCAGATAATGAAACCTTTCGGCCATATGATACATAGATTATTGTTTCTCACTTACAATACCCTAGGTGCAAAGTCATTCCATGGCATGTTTCTACATTAGAAATCATTGTGTGTTATCTTTGTATTTATATATATATATATATATATATAATATATAATTTATAATAATATATATATATATATTTTAGTAAAACCTTTGCTTTACCTTATTCATATTAAAATATTGCTTCATTCCTGATTCTGTGATCAAAATGTGCCCAACTTTAAAAAACTAACCTCAGCAGAGTGTATGGAAAATTATTTCCATTTAACTATTATCGGGTCCAATTTTACTCCAGTTTATTTTTGTTCAGTAAAACAAAGCACTCTAACATTTTTTAATGAGTACACATGCACATAACTTCATCTATTTAAGTCTGTCTTTGCAGTTGTGTGATTATCGGAATATGATCAGATGTTACCTTTGTAAATGGGTCTAGTGTGATCTGAATCTTATAATGCAAATGAATTTGGATGTAAATTTCCATTTATTTTGGAAGCTATGCTGCTTGATTCTCATAACAATTTTAAATATTCTGCATTCTGGTAGCTTTACTTTTTAATATTTGTTTAGAAATGATGCCAAATTTTTGTATTTCTTTAATTTGTTAATGTCAGTGACAACACATACGTGTATACGTATAGTTAAGATGGGGTATAGCTGTTAGCCTTTACTTATCTATAGCCTCAAATGAGCTTTCCCAAACAGTTAACTTGGTGTTGTGATGTACAGAAATTGAGCAAAGTATTAAACCATATTTAAGAATATAAGATGTTTCTGGGGTTTTCTTGGCTGTAGATGTTTGTATAACATAAAATGTTCTATTGCTGAATATTACATTTTAAGGTTGTTGCTATGACTTGTAGCAACAAGGTTGTTAAAACTGTAGTATTCATAGAAATTAATCACACTATTAATCACACTATACAATTTAATATCCATGTATTAGACAAGTTGAATGCAGTCCATGATTGTTGTACAAATGTACAATTCATGCAAGGGTAAATAGCTTTGACTTGAATGTTTCGGTGAAATTGTATATTACAGGGAGAAATTACCTCATAAAATTGAGTTTGTGTCAATATTTTAAGTGGCTAGGGATTAAAAGGAGCCTATGAATTTTCATGTTTCTAAGTGAAGCTGTGTTCTTATATTTTCTTACAAACATTTATCAGATTAACTTTCCATATGCAGAAGCCTGACAAAAGCAAATACAATCAAGGAAATTGATTCAAAATGCATAATGTCCTCACTGTAGAATGGGATAATAAAGGTACTAAAACATGGTTGTGATGGACCCTGTGGAGATGGATGGTCTCTGTCGTCAATAGTTCCAGCGATCTCCTACGGTCCCCTCGGTATACTCCAGACTTACATTAACCAAGTAGTTACGCTCCACGATGAAGTGTCCCTTATCCCCCAAATCACAGACACGGTCTTAGGCTTGAACAAATAAGAATCTGCTTTATTGTACACTAAATTTATAGATGAGACCATCTTGGGTGAACAATACATACATTAGCTTAAACACTTTAAATGGCACCAATCAGGAGAGGGCTAGAACAGGGCGCAACTAATCAGTGCAGGGGGTGTGGTCAGGGGCGGCCCAGGTCCCTTTAACTTAGGGACCAATCAAAAGAGGGAACTACCCTCCCTACCATATATGGATATCTGGGTGTGTGGCTGTAGCGACCAATAGGGACAGCGCCTACCTACAGGCCACCTACAAACTTGCCGCAGATGCTCCTGTGACAATGGTTAACCAAACTTTAAAAGACACTAAAACATATCAGAGTTAGGTCCCTATACAAACTTTATACGATGAGTGGATCTATTGCCAAGAATTAAATTATCTGATAAAAGTTAGTCTTGACTTTTCAACCATGCAACAGGGCTGCACAAACCTGCATCAGGAAAGTTCTGGCTTGTCTGACTTTCTTTTCTCTAGATCAACATGCAATTGAGTACATACAGACAGTGCTTTTCTTTTTGTACCTTTTGTGACCAAGGCTGTTTTAATATTTTTGCAGTGCTTTGTGTTTAGCTGTAATTTTCATCTTTCCCATTGCGTGTACCCACAAGTTATAGTTTTTTTCTTCTTCAAAACAAGGGCTTCCTTCAGATACCATTTTTTGATCATATCTATTTTCCTATTAAAAAAGTGAAAGGGAAAAAAAAGAAAACCATACATTTTTTCAAAACTAGACACCCCAGGGTATTTCAAATGCTGGTATTTTAACTCTTTCAATGCACAAATTCTACCACCAGCCCTTTGCCAAAGTTTTTGGGGTAGTTGTTTCCTGCACAAATGGTACTTCAGGTTTGAATTTATAGCTCCTGGTATATTCACATGGTTGTCAGGGGCCCTCTTGAGAACTTGTTTTAAAAAAAAAAAACAACAACAAAAAAACCACTAGCGCTTGTGACCGCTCTCCGGAGCAGTCAGTGCGTCCTGGGGTGGGTTTTCAGTGTTGCTAAATGTCTCGCTATTGAGGCATTTTAGCAAAACCGTTTAACCCCTTCGTGACAAAGGCTGATTTTATATTTTGTACCCTTCGTGACAATGGCCATTTTAACATTTCTGCGCTGCTCGTGTTTAGCTGTAATTTTCTTCATTCCTGTTTACTGAACCCACACAAGTTATATATTGGTTTTATCAGAATAAGAAGGGCTTTCTTTAGATGACATTGTTTTGATTGTACCATATTTACTATTAAAAACAAAAAAGTATAAAATATGCTGAAAAATTTCGAAAATGACTGTTTCTAACTTTTAGTTGAAAAATCTTTTACTCATCTATGAAAGGTAATGAAAAAACTTGCTAAATAGATTCTACTATTCGTCCTGAGTTTAGGAATACCCAATGTTTTTGGGTTTTTTGGCTTTTTTCTGCACGTTATGGGGCAATAAAGTACAGGTAGCGTTTTGCTATTTCAAAGCCATTTTTTTCCAAAATCTGGTAATTCTTCACCCCATGTGCATTTCAGGTATCTTTGAAGCCGGCCAATGCAATTTACCCCATCAAATCATATATTTTTGAAAACTAGACACCCCAGGGTATTTCAAATGCTAGTATATGCACCATATCTACCACCAGTCTTTGTCAAACTTTGTCATTGTAGTCATTTTTTTGCATTTTTTTTTCCCAAACACATTTTACTTCAGGCATGAATTAACAGGTTCTGGTATATGTCACTATCATAAAACACCCCAATATGTGTTCAGCAACATCTCCTGAGTACAGCGATACCTCACATGAATGATTTTGCCTGGCTGTTTGGGGCTAAAGGGCAACTGCTCATGCCCTATTTGGTACATCTTTGAGCCCGACCATTTCAGTGTGCCCAATAAAACCATATATTTTTGAAAACTAGACACCCCAGGGTATTTTAAATGCTAGTATTTTAACTCTTTGCATGCACACATTTTACCACCAGCATTTTTTCAAAGTTTGCAGTAGTGTTTTTTTGTGTGTATTTTCCCCACACACGGCACCCCAATATGTGTTCAGCAACATCTCCTGAGTACAGTGATACCCCACATGCATGGGTTTGCTATTTTTGGGGGAACTAAGAGGCCGCATTTGGGACGTGTGCATTTTTCTAATTGGAAATTAGATGTGTGTCCATCCTTCCCCCGGTGTTAATTGGGACATTGTTGAACCTGGCCAATTCAATTTACCCCATCAAATCATACATTTTTGAAAGTAGACACCCCATGGACATTTAATATGCCAGTATTTTATCTCTTTCCATGTGAAAGAGAAATTATTTTAAGCTAATTTGCTATCTTTAGGACTTACTCACAAAATTTGTGTTAAAAAAATATATAATATAATATATATAATTTTTTTGCTTTAATTTTTTTTTTTTTTACTTTTTTTTTGTTTTTAAAAAGAATTAAACATTTTTTTTTGATTTCCCCTATAGTAATTTTGTAAATTATTTTAATTTATTTTTACTAATCACACTGGTTAGAAAGCTGGGCTCCATTGACTTACATGGTTGAATGCAGTACCTGTATTCAACCTGCAAGTGGAGCCAGAGTTCTCTAGAGGGTCGGGAGACATCTAGCGAACTTTTTAAAGTTCATTGTTTCTTTTACAGGACGGTCGTCATCTTGCGGTTGGCGAAAATCCACTCGTGGTTGTGACCGCTCTCCGGAGTGGTCACAGCCCGTCTTGGGGTGTTTGGGGGTGTCGCTGAATGCCTCCTGATCGAGGCATTTCAGTAACATCATTGAAGTTTAGGAGGTGATCGTTGATCGCCTCCTAAACACTTTTAAAACGGACATCCGCCGCCATACAATGTATGGCGGACGTTGACGCCCCAGGGAGGGGCCAGACATGGCCCCTACGGCTGATCACGGTGTTGCTGAATGCCTCGAGGCATTACAGCAACACCATTTGGGTACAGAAAGCGAACGTAGATCGCTTTCTGCACCCGTTTAAAGTCATGACGGTCCTGGTACGTCAATTGCCGTTAACCCTTCGTTTTCGGGTGCCGCGCCCGGACCGTCAATTGTCATTAAGGGGTTAAGCTTAGGAGGCGATAATTAAGCTCTCTTAAATCAGGCGTCGCCGCCATACAGTGTATGGCAGACGTTGAAGCCTTACATTGCTTTCTAAGGGGATAAATCTTATATATATATATATATATACACACCAAACATACCATCTAGTCTCGTCTAGCTTCAGTCTCTGTCTGCCCCACCATTGTAAACAAAAATTATGCGTATTATAATTAGATCTGTGTATCACTGGACTTGTGTATCACTACCTCAAAATGGTTAATGGTCAGAAAAAAAAGCAAGGAAAGGAAAATTACCGCCAAGGCTAAATTGTTTTTGCAGAATAATCTAAAAACATTCTAATCTTATGCCATGAAAAAAAATATTGTATAAAATAAAAGTAATTGTTTGTCATAGTTGAATCTTTAGCCATACATTTGCTGGTGCTTGTAACAGTCCCTCTCCTTTAACTGGGTGGAAAAATTCATGATTATTGTTAATGGCATCATTATAGGAGTAAAATTAGGATCACCGCTTTCTGGATTTATTGGTGAAAGGTGTTTCTGCAAATTCATGTTAACCCCTTAACAACCTATGACAGGCCAGGCACGTCACGAAAAAATGGTCGGTTAACCAATGACGTTCCTGGAACGTCATGGTATTAAACAGGCTTAGAAAGTGATCTATGATCACTTTTTTCCGCTTAAACGGTGTTGCTGTAATGCCTCGATGTCGACTATCGGCGATCGCCTCCTAAACTTCAATGGTGTAGATAGTGAGGAATTTAGCAACACCGAACACCCACCCCAGGGTGTGCTGTACCCGCTCTGGAGAGCAGTCACAACTGCGCCCTTTAAAACAAAATAAATAACCAAGTTGCGAAAGTTTCCCAGAGAGTCCAAAATTGTGCAGCCAAAAGTTTCATGGCTTATTGTTAATAAGCCCTTCTTGTTTAGTTTGCCATTTTTATTTGAAAAATGTTTTTCTTTATTGGCACATTCAAAAAGAAAATGATGCATCAGAAATATTCCTCAATCCCATAAACGACCAAAAATGTAATTGGTCGTGACTTCTTAAAAGCAAGGTTCCCCTCGATGTCATGAAAACGGTCCCATCGGCTGAACAGGAGGTGATAAAGAAAATCTTTCATACGTGTTGGATTGTGTATCTGTTTGACTGTTGGAGGCATTGGCATTTGTTGTATATGTGAGTACATCGTTGTTTCGTAAACATTGATTCAATCTGCCTGGGAAGCTGGAGACTGCGATTCTGTTGTGAAGATGTATCAGTGTAGCGATCAGAATGAATGTCGCAATATCTTTGCAATGTTATCGGAATATGGATAAATCCTACAAGAATAGCAATAAAGGATTATTCAAGTCACTAATTATCATGTTACATTTCTTGCAACAAAAAAACAATGTATACATTTTTATGCCTTGATTTTCTTCAGCATTAATTAACAACTGGAAATTTGTCCATACATCAAATAGTATGCTGGAAGTCAAGAGGTATGTTAAGAATGCTTGTAATGAGCTTGTAATAAGATGTAGCGTTCATCTTCTTTGGACTCGTGTACCCCAAAATACTGAATATGTAACCAATACCACAGTATATATAATTTTTTGTTTTTCCTAAACCTATAGAGGAGATTTTCTCAGTCCAGGCTATAAAGATTTTAGAGCTTTACCAAGGTTTTGCATCCACTAAGGAGATTTTCCTTCATGTGTAAATTTATTTGTGGTATATGATTGGTACCTATGATTATCTTAATAGATTTCAAGTATGCTAAAAAATGCAGTCCTTAATGGCAGCTTCAAAACAAAATGTGGAACATCAAGTCACAGTATTTGTAAAATTGTCTTGCAATGGAGGGTTGAAGATCATATTTAAACTAGACTTGGGAGCCTTCATGTCCATCTTTGTGGGGAAGAAAACCGCCGTATTCCACGAATATTCACCCATTCCGGTGTTCAGTTTCGGGCGAACATTTGTGTACATTCTTTCTGGGTTTTTTGTTTGTTTGGGGTTTTTTTTTTTTAGAAGGGGCTCATACGGGGCCTCCTCTGCCATCAACCAATGAAGTGCAGCTGCTCTTCATAGGTTGGTGTCAGACGAGCCCCCTGCCGGTGACCAATAGAGTCGCTCGTACAGACTTTAAAAATCCTGGCACCTCAACTCGGCCTGGCCCGCTCCAGGAGTTAACCCCTTAATGACAAGACTGTTTCTTTTTTGTAGTACACTTTGGGACAAAGGCTCTTAACATTTTTCAGTGTTGCTCTTTAGATGTAATTTTCTTCTTTCTCATTCTGTGCACCCACACACATTATATATTGTTTCTTTAGATACCATTAATTTTCATATCTAATTTACAATAAAGATTAAATATGGTGATTTTTTTTTTGTTAAAAAAGGACTTTCTCGGGGGGGGCGTGGTCGGCTCTGAGACAAGATGGACGCGTGAGTCCGGAGCTCCGGCACACCCGGCCCGTATTATAGCATTTATTTTGCTTCTTTTCGCACGATGGGCAAAACAAATAAGCCACATTCTACCCCGAAGACGTCGGGATCGAGGGAACGGGGCTCGCTTGCTTCGGTACGATCTTACTTTACCGCCTCCCCGGACCGAGATTCGCGGGATTCTGACCACAGGCCGCCTTCTCCCGCCGCAAGCCTAGACAGCGTGGCGACTGGTGTGAGTGCCCGGAGACCGCGGCAACCTTCCCCGGGTCCGGCGGATCTTTCCTGGAAAGAGAGGCTCGATTTACTCCCGACCAAAGCGGACATCGCCAACATTGTTGACCAAGCGACCAAAGGAATCCGCTCAAGCCTCACCGCGATCCAATCTGATATCCGCCATATTGGCGAGCGCGTGGCGACACTTGAGGACGACCAACCCCGAGTGCATGCGACAGTGGACTCCCTGACCTTCCATCTCCGAGAGCAGTCCAGCCTCATACAACATCTGTCTCGAAAATTGGAGGATCTTGACAATAGGGGACGCAGAAACAACCTCCGGGTTCGCGGACTGCCGGAGTCGGTGGCGCATGAAGAGCTCCCTGCCACTCTGAGGGCCATCTTTAACAAGATCCTAAACCGTGAGGATGCAGCACCGGTTGGATTTGACAGAGTACATAGGGCTCTCAGACAGAGGCCTTCTGACTCGCTGCCTCCTCGTGATGTGGTCTGCTGCTTGCAGGATTTCCCTTTGAAGGAGGACATTGTGCGGGCGTTCAGATCTCGCCCTACCTTTACGTGGGACACCCACGCCATTTCTGTTTTTCAGGACTTGTCTCCTGCCACGCTGCAGAACCGACGTGCGCTCCAGCCACTTACCAAGGCTCTCCGCGCAGCGAACATCCCCTATCAGTGGGGCTTCCCCTTTGCCCTGCTCGTGCGGAGGGGCTCTACCACGCACGTGGTCCGTCAACCCGAAGATGTTCCGCATTTTCACTGTGAGGTTCCAGCCTGGGAGTACTCCTTCACTCCTCCTGCCAGCCTCTCCGATCCCGCCAGGGAGTGGTCCCCGAGGCCTCAGCGACCTAAGCGCCGACGACGCCCGGACGACACCATGCCCTGATGACACCTTTGCCGCTCTTTAGATGTGCAGTCTCACTTCTTCGAGCTGAGCTTCTTGTGGACGTTGCCGCCTCCCCGCTCCGCTCTTCGGAGGTCCTTCACTGTCCGCCTCACCTGCTGGACGTCTCCGCATTTCGATCGTCCTTCTCGTCGCCTACCACCCGGCCGCGCTGGGCCTTTCTCGGGACTTTTCATGGTACCGTGAGTGGGACTGCGGGTGTGGGGAATGGTTGGAATGTGTCTCCCGCCGACTGGAGCATCCTCTGTATCGGTTGTTTCCCGTCTGACGGTTGCGGTTGGGGGCCCCTGATTGTGGGCACCGTGATGTTCTTTTTATGGCTACGAGCGGGGTCGCTGACCATTTGACCATTTAGCCCTTCCCGCTTATATGCTATAGCGGGACAGGTTTTCTCTTCCGATTTTATGTTCTTCTGTTTTGGTTACCGCGGCGGATCGACTCGTTTTTGATTTTATTTTGCCGTTCTACATATACTTTCGACTCTCGCACCCGATCGTTTTTAGTTTTTCCACACGTTCTCACTCGCACTCGCACTCATTCACACACGCATGTCCGCAGACATTATCTCTTTCATATATACATGGTAGTGTGTCCTATTGCGCATGGCCCTCGTGGTCATTTCTCGCACTCATCTCTTCATGAGTTCGCCCCTCCACCCTCCTGTTGCACTTGGTTCCTGTAGTCATGCCCTTCGTGTGGTTGCAGGGCCGGGTGTGCCTCTCAACCCGATGTGATTCCGATATGGTTTCATTCTCCACCCCCCGGAGCCGTCCTGTCTCCCTCCCCTGTTGGAGTGGAGTGCAGGTTGCTGACCAACTGTTTGGTCGATGGGCTCATTACTCGGTGCTTCGGCACCCAGGGTCTCATGTGGCTCGTGTTGTGCCTACATTTGACTCTAAATGTTTATGTTTATGTTTGGAAATTTTGGTTTTATTTGTTTTATTTTTTCAGTTTGTGCACTGCCTGGGTCTCGCTGGCCTTCGCTGCTCTCTCCAGATCTTCATGGATGGTCCCTGACTTAGTTAATGTCGCCTCTCTTAATGTCAGAGGCCTAAACAAACCCCAGCAACGTTCTAAATTGCTCCACAGTCTCCATTTACTCAAGACGCATATCGCGTTTTTACAAGAGACTCATTTCAGGTCTTCCCGGGAATTTAAACTTACGAACCACCGTTATACTCAGGTGTTCTTCTCTAGCTCATCAGACTCCAAGACCAAGGGGGTGGCTATTGTCCTTCATAAGTCGCTTTCCTTTCGGCTGTTGGATATCTGGAGGGACGCAGAGGGCAGAGCTATATTCCTGAAGGGTCTCGTTGGTAACTGTAAAATTACTCTTGGCACGGTTTATGCGCCCAACCGCGGGCAACATTTATTCCTCTGTCGTATGTTGTCCAAATTTGCGGAATTCCAGGAGGGTATAGCTATTTTTGGGGGGGATTTTAATTTGACCCTCGATCCCTCAAGGGACTCTTCAGCGCAATCCTCGCATATTCCCTTTACACACATTAAGAAAGTGAGGAGAGCCCTGCATGCTTGTCAGCTAGTGGATGTTTGGCGCTCGCAGCATCCTCAAGGGAAGGACTATACGTTCTACTCTGCTGTTCATAACCGTTATACCCGCATAGACATGCTTTTTCTCTCCCATCACCATTTATTGCACTTACATTCGACTGACATTGGCATCCGCTCGTTTAGTGACCATGCCCCAGCCCTTCTCTCTCTTAAGTTGTCCCAGTCCTTTCGCAGTCCCTGGAGTTGGAGGCTTAATGAAAATTTGCTAGATAACCCCTCATCCTTAGCTGACCTTTCGGACCACCTCACTAACTATTTTAAAGATAATGTTTCGGATGAGGTTCCCTTTCCCGCGGTGTGGGAGGCGCACAAAGCATTTATTAGGGGTCACCTTATAAATCTTGGTGCCACGCTGAGGAAGCTTCGCTTAGCCGACATTACGGCCCTGACTACTCGCATCCACCGCCTGGAGGTTTCACATAAAGCTACGTTGGACGCGTCTGTGTTGTTGCAATTGCAAGCTGCCCGGGACCAACTGGCCTCCCTACTGGACGCCAGGGTGAAGCGGTCTTATTTATTGACTAGGCGGCAATTTTATGAGCTCGGCGATAAACCGGGCAAACTGTTGGCTCGGGCACTCAGAGCTAAGAGGTCGGCCGCGTTTATTCCTAAAGTGCGTGATTCTACGGGCACTCTTCGGTTTGAATCATGAGATTGCCCGCTGTTTTCATGATTTCTATAGTTCCTTATACAATCTGCCGCCGCCGGACTTGGATGTGTCCCGTCTCTTGACTAGGATGAAGGAGTACCTTCATAAATATTTGCCTCGGCGCTTAGATGTCGATGCCTTAGCTGTCTTAAACTCCCCGATTACGTGTGATGAAGTCAAGGAAGCGCTGAAACTCACACCCTCGGGCAAGAGTCCGGGTCCCGATGGTTTGTCGAGTGGCTACTACAACCGTTTTTTCCCGGTTCTAGGGACCCCCCTAACGAAATTTTTTAATCAGCTTGCTAGCGGTAGCTTCCCCGATCCTCATACTAACTTAGCACACATTGTCGTTATTCCCAAACCGGGCAGAGATGCGGATTGCTGTTCCAACTACCGCCCCATCTCCTTGATTAACACAGACTTGAAACTGCTTGCCAAGGTGATGGCGCTTCGCTTCCAACAGTATATACCGGGCCTGATTCACCGAGACCAGGTCGGCTTTGTCCCCGGGAGGGAGGCCAGGGATAACACCATTCGGGTGTTGAACTTGATGACATACGCCCATGCCCATAAGCTTCCCTATGCGCTTGTATCTATGGACGCCGAGAAGGCGTTTGATAGAGTTGCTTGGCCCTTCCTCTTTCAGACGCTGGATGCTATTGGCCTGTCAGGGAATTTTCTTAATCTGATCAAAGCCTTATATTCTAATCCCACAGCTCAAATCAAGGTTAATGGTATCCTCTCCGATGCCCTTCATATTCGCAACGGTACGAGGCAGGGGTGCCCCTTGTCCCCGTTATTGTTTATACTGACCATGGAGCCCCTTGCGTGCGCCCTGCGGGAGAACACGGACATTACTGGCATCTCCGTTGCCGACCATGTCCACAAGCTTGCCATTTACGCTGACGACATGCTCTGCATGATTACGCAGCCACACTCCTCCCTTCCACAGATTGTAGCGGAGCTTGACTCCTTCCAGGAGCTCTCGAATTACAAAATTAACTTACAGAAGTCTGAAATTCTGGGCATTAATGTTCCGGACCCGCTTAGGGAGCGCCTTGCACGTACATTTCCCTTTAAGTGGCGGCCGGTGGCGATTAAATATCTGGGTTTGATGCTTCCTGCGGATCTATCCCAACTCCGTCAGTTGAACTTTGATGCATTGCTTTCCGCGGTTATCACGGATCTTCGTAAATGGTCGGTTCCGCACATATCTTGGTTTGGGCGCATTGGAGTCCTGAAAATGAACATCTTGCCCAGATTTTTGTATTTGCTACAATGCCTGCCGATTTCTCTCCCCAGGGCGTATTTCAAGACCTGCCAGAGGGTGTTTCGTAGGTTCATTTGGGGGACTGGGAGCCCCCGGCTGGCCCTCGCTCATTTGATCAGACCCAAACACAGGGGGGGTCTAGGGGTCCCATGTGTGGAGTGGTACTGGATGGCGGCTCACCTACGCCGCATAGTGGAGTGGTCCTTAGAGGTCCCGAAGCTTTGGGTGCCTCTGGAGAACTCTTTCCTGACACATCACATTGCGGCGGTGCCGTGGCTTCCAGACCGTTATCACGCGTTGACGGTGTCAACTCACCCCACTATCACGGCTACCTTACGTGTTTTTAAGCGGCTGTCCTCCCGTCACCTCGTTTCGTCGTGCCCCAGTCCCCTTTATCCCCTCTCGTTTAATCCTGCTATCGATTGCAATATTCGAGCTGGCCTCCAGAGTTTCTGTACACAACTTCGTACTAAGCATGTACGCCTTTATCAATTTCTTCAGGGTTCTCAATTTCGGCCCCTCAGGGACCTCCTGCGACAGGCCCCGCCCTCCTTTCCCTGTGTTTTCCTACATCATCAACTTAAGCATTTCGTTTCCAAGCTACTGCCGAATGTGCATCTCACTAGACCTCTCTCCCCTTTTGAAAACCTATGTGTAGCGCCTAGCGAGCCCTCACACCTCCTTTCGCAAATCTATAATATTTTGGTTGATGAACATTGTAAAACTAAGCCGTTCTTCCTTAGCCTGTGGGAGAGGGATCTCGCCTTGCCTGTCCCCTTCTCGGAGGCGGAATGGGATAAGATCATAGTGCTGACGCATAAAGGTTCCATTTCAAGCAAGATTCAGGAGTGCTCCTATAAGTTACTCTCCCGTTGGTATAAGGTCCCCCAGGACCTCCACCGCTACATACCTCAGGTTTCTCCTCTCTGCTGGAGGTGTGGTGTGGATGCTGGCTCCTATATCCACCTTTGGTGGGAATGTAGGGACGTCAGGCCATTCTGGGATACAGTGGGTACGGTGATTAGAGAAGTTGCGGATCCCGACTTCGTTTCTTCTCCGGCGGCTTTCTTGTTCCATCACAATCACTCTTCCTACGGCTCCTATAAGCGGTCTTTAACCTTTCACCTTATACAGGCGGCTAAATCAATTATTCCACGTTTTTGGAAAACCCCGGGTCCTCCTCCTGTACAGGCCTGGGTTTCTAGGGTGAACATGATCTCCCAGATGGAAGATTTGGTCGCTTCTGCCAATGGGGAGGAGTATCGGAATTCCCTCCGGTGGCTCCCGTGGTCGATGTTTCTCGCCTCGCCTCGTATGCAGGTCCTGGGTCTGGCTCAGCTCCCCCCCCCTGATTAGGTCCTCTCAGTCGTGGGTTGTTATTAATATTTGATGGGCTTCTTTTCTCGGTTGGAGCTACTGGTCTTATTCATGTGTTACCCACACATTGATGTGGGTCGCCGTGTCTTTGACGAGGCTACCGTGCAGTGTACTTTTTACTTTCTACTTTTTACTCTGTTACGTTTTTTTTGTTTTGTTATGATTTCTCTGTGTTTATTCAATGTCTCCAATATCCTCCGCATTTCTCTATGCTATTATACCGCGGCACTTTCATATTTGTGTGATTCCTGACTCTGGTGTGCCGATTACATTTTCATACGACCTGGTGCTCTCTGTCTTTGTACTGACCGCGGTCATCTACTCTAGGTCGTCCCTGGAGCATGTTACATCTGCTTGTTTTTATTGTGCACATTGCCTGTGTAACTTCTCTGTACGCTCATGTTTTTATTGCTGTGCATATTTTCAATAAAGGAGAATTGACTAAAAAAGGACTTTCTCAATTTTATTTGAAAAGTCATTTACTCATCTGCAAAAACTAATGAAAAAACCTGCTAAACAGATTCTGCTATTTGTCCTGAGTTTAGAAATACCCAATGTTTTTGTTTTTTTTTTCCTGCAAGTTATTGGGTAATAATTAGAAGTTGAGTTTTGTTATATCAAAACTAGACACCCTAGGGTATTTCAAATGCCAGTATTTTAACCTTTCCATGCACTAATTCTACCATCCGCCTTTGTCAAACTTTATGGTAGCAATTTTTTTTGGAATGGAATCCAACAGGTATTAGTAACCATCCACAGACAGCAAGAGTGCCAGGGTGAAACATTGTATAACATTTATACTGGAATTGTTTTGAAAAGACTACAACTGTTTTCCCAGGATTCATTGACACTGCCTATACTGACATTTTACAGATTGTAACATGTAAGTTTATAGAGCTATTTAAACAAAATGGCATTATTTGGACACATAAGTGAATTCGATCCAGAGACTGATGTCTGGGATTCATGGATAGAGCGTCTAGATCAATATTTAGAGGCTAACAATGTCAAGGAAGAAAATAAAGTAGCTGTCTTTTTAACAGCCGTTGGTGCCTATAGTACATTGAGAGATCTTATTTCACCTGCCAACCCATCCACTAAAACATTTTTGGAACTGATTACTATTTTAACTGATCATTATCATCCGCACCCGTTAGAGATCGCAGAAAGGTACAAATTTTATAACCGAAGACAAAAACAGGGAGAAGATAAGATATGAAAACGTAATGACACTGAGGAAATTGGCAGACACTTGCAGATTTGGAGGCTACTTACAAACTGCTTTGAGAGACATGTTTCTATTGGGAATGAATAATGAAATAATTCAAAGAAAGTTATTAACAGAGGATAACCTGACTATGACCCGAGCTTTGGAAATAGCGTCTGTCATGGAGACAGCTAATAGGGATGCACGGGTTTTACAAGCAGAGCAAAAAGAGGAAGGTAATAGGATATTTTTCACACACAAATGAAGAGAAATGACAGAAATCTATATATGAAGAAAAATGATACAAAATGTATCAATATATACATGTTATCGCTATGGAGAAAAATCACATGATGTGAAAAATTGTAGATTTAAAACCACACAATGCCATAATTGTGGAAAGGTTGTACATCTACATAGAGCATGCCGAACAAGGATGCTCAAAGATACAGGATTTATATGTCTGATTCGGTTTATTTGATCTATACCTTCAATGCTGAGTTAACATGTGATTTTTAATTGATCTTTACCTGCAAAGCTTGGTTTTTGTGTTGATTCTGTTTTGTATGTAATCTGTACATGCAAGTGCTGTTTATACAGTCATCCCCTAATCTGCAGTCAGTGTGGCAATTTATTTATTTTTTGGTGCGGGAGCGGAGGGAGTGATTGCATGCTAGGGAGCGTGTAGCGGGGCCCAAAGAAATGCTTTCCGGGTTCCAATTTTTTCAATATTTAAAAAAATGTTTTTGTTACAACGGATTAGCTGTTTTTTTCTTATATTTAATCTATATTATTGTTACCAGTGTTTCCAGTTATGTATTATAAGTTATTGTACTTGTTTGCACTTGCACACAGGGCAGGCCCGACAATGGAGCCCAGTGGGGCAACCACTGCAGGCGGCACTTTTTTTTTTTTAAAGCCGAGAAGAGAGAGAGAGAGAGGGCGCCGAGTGGTTTTATCTTACCAAATTGTCAGTACCCGCTCGGCGCCCCTCTCTCCTCTGCGAGCCCTCTAGCTTGGTCTCGGTGCCGGTTTGAAATGTTGATCGCCGGAAGATGACATCCTTCCGGTGCTCAGCATTACAAGCCGGCACTGAAACCGAGCAGGGAGACTCACCGCAGGACTGCTGAAAGGTAAGTACCGGGGGGGAGAGGAAGGGTAGATAATGGGGGGGAGGGTAGATAACGGAGGGGGCGGCAGGGAGAGATAATAATGGGGGGGGGCATTTTAAACTTCGCCCCAGGCAGCATTTTGTCTTGGGCCGGCCCTGCTTGCACATAAATAATCTTTAATTAAAAATAGTTGTTTTCAGGGCGCCTGAACATCTAAGGCCGGCCCTGGTATGAAGAGCTGTGGTGGATGAATTGCTTCTACACACATGCAGAAATGTCTTTGTTTGTTAAACGCTATTATAGTTATTACTTATAATAATACTCACACATAGCTGAAATAATTATTTTCTTTGTGAATGTCAACTCACAATAATGAACCCAAAAAAGTCTTTTTGATAGCTGAAAATTTGTGTGCTGCTTATAGTAGCACACTAAATGACATCTATTCACTAAATTATAAGTGCTTATGAGTTGGCAATATTATAGTTTGCTATAATAAACTTTTACAAAAGCCAACTTGCATTACAATTCATTACAAATAACCCACAGCTTACACACTTTCCATATTCATTAACCTGTGATTTGCAGAATTCACCTTACTTTCCCAGGGGATCGTGAGGTGACTTGCAGCCCCCTCCCTGCATAAGCACATTAAAAATAAATACCGTATTAGCCTTGTCAGTGTGGTACGGTTGGTATCCCTCTAGGCACAAGAGAGCAAAGAGGTATATGTCTGGATTCACCTTTACACTTTGGGTAGGCCCCGAGACATTCCAAATTGTAAAATATTATACCAAACAAATTTGAGATGCTTAACCGTGAACAGGCAGCTGCTTCATAGCCTGTGCCATGATGTGTGTCCTCTTAAGAGCGTCTCAACTTTTAGCTCTCTTGTGCCATTACAGAGGAAACATTTACATCAACATATCAGTCTGATCCTGCCCCAAGGACAGTCCAGAACCAAAATGTGAGGGCATATTTCCTCTGCATGAGGATACCAACACCCCCCCAATGGGGTACAATTGATCCCTCTAGGCACAGGAGGCAAGAAGTCCATGTTTGAATTCACCTTTACACTTGGGTGGGCCATAAAAGATTCCCAAAGGTTAAAATATCATACAAAACAAATGGGCAGCTGTTTCATAGCCTCTCCTACAGTGTGTCCCTGCTTGGGAGCATCTCAATTTTTCATTGGCATTATATCTCTCTCTGTATTTGAATAATTTTAAAGTTTATTTCCTATATGATTGTTTTCCAAATAGGAAAACAAGATCTAAAGTAAAATTCTGCTGATGTGGGCAGTGGGTTGGTAATCTTCCGTCTGTGACATCTCCATTAAAGATTTACTCAAATATAACTCGGGAGTTTAACTTGCTTATAATTACCATGAATATATTTTAGTGTATATTTAAACTTTAGCTTTTTCCGAAGTGCACAGAATAACTGTTAGTGTTTTGTATCTCTGATTTTAGTGTTACACAAAAAATAATAATTTCTTCAAAAAAATATTAACAAACAATGTATCCTACGGCAACATTCCTCCTAACATTCTGGCCGAGATTACCCAAAATGCTGCCCCCCCACACATTCTCCATATGCATATCCTTGACAAATGTTGGGGCACCATTTAGTATCATTCGGTCACTTGGCTGAATCTGCTCCTTTGGCTGAATAGTGTTAGTCTTTGACTAAACACTATTTATTTAATGTTATTAAGGAGCACAAAAGGGGTCAGTTTTGCACAAAAACACATATATAATAACAAACAACGTGTGCATGTATGGTAATAAGTGATCAATGTGGTCATTAGCAACATACTTCTTGTGTTCGAAAATTTTGTGTAATAATTTACCATATAAAGGTCATTGAGAATCCTCTTTTCAGTGTTTGACGTACCCACCCATATTACACATTTTTTTAAAAAGAACAACTAGGGCTTTCATTTGAGACCATAAAAACATGAAAAAAAAAAAAACAATTGTGAGTGCTAGTATGTAAAATACTAAAAAACATAAACATTTTGCAATTTTCTTAGAATTTCTTCTACACTTTAATTGCACCTGTTGAACAATGATCAAAATTATTTACTAGTTTTTCTCTTCATTAATATTTGTATCATGTAGAGCTGCATTCCATCATACATATTATATATTTTATTACACACACTATTTTACATTTGAAGCTTTTGCACATTTTCACATTCTTTCACTTTTTTCAGTGCGGACCAGTTACATTTTTACCCTGATAAAAGCCCTGATTCTGTGATTTGATATATTTGGGATCTAACAGCAAGTTTTTGCGAGCTGGCAAAAAATGTGAAAACACTGCAGGGGTCGTAACTGCGACCGGGCCCGCCACTCTAGGGGGCCTGGTTGATGCTTGGATGCAGAACGTAAGGGTATATGAGAGTGCATGCAAGTTTAAAAAAAGCAGCCAACTTGTAAATTCACTATTTTGTAAAACAGGGATCTCAGGACACTCTATTAACTAAGGTGGCAATGATTACGCCTCTCTTCCCCCATCCTGTAGACAAGGTGAGGTACCTCTACCTCTAGGGTGACCACATGTCCAGGATTGAAAAGTCTGAGTCAAGGAGGTCTCAGCCAATCAGGAGGGATGTCTCCTGGTTGCCTGGGAGTTCAGAAGCCTTTCCTGGTAGGTCCATAGAAGTCCCTCCTTCACACCAAGCTCAGTGTAAGCTGCAGCAAGCACAAAGCATGTGTGTTTGACTGTGTTTGTCTTTTAGTCACTGTGTTTGTTTGTGTGACTGTGTGTGTAATGTCTGGTAAAAGAGGCATTAACACTCTGAATCTACTCATGTCCGTAATTATTTAATTTAATTGAATGATTATTAAATCTAAAGTCAACATGGTCAACATGTGATGGTGTCTATACGTGAATCAGTGTGTATGTGAGAAATCTATAATATAAAATGTATTTTATATGTACGTGTTGGTGTGTAAAGGTATGCAACTAAAGTCAGGACTGATCATTGGAGTTAACCCTTAAACTGAAAATGTGACTTCTTCTTCAATGTTTTGCTTCAAAAGTCAAAACAAATATGTTAAACAAATAAATTCATTGAAAACAAAAATTAAAAGCTGTTTTCACAAATATAACTTGAAAGCTGTGTAATTGACAAGTTCTATTTAAAGTAATTGCTTATCATATATATCATATTTGTGATTAATTATAACTTTACATTTTAACATTAGTCTAGGGTAAAGTAATATGCATAATATAATATGACTGTATTTGGTTAAGGGATGGGACTATAAGTGTGCTCTGTGTTACCACTTATCCTCCAACAGATACCTACAAACATACGTAAATCTTATCCAGCCAGGCATGCCTTTAATAGTAATTGGAACCAGGGAAAGCACTTACTCCCCACACACGCTCCCTGGCGTAGAATCATGTCCTCCACTCCAACACCAAAGAGTCAGTGCGGTCTTCTCCTTCTGACCCAAATGTGACTCTGCGTGAGACGTCCTCACACCACACACAGGGCAGACAAGGAGCTCAATACTACGCCGATCACACAACAAAAGAACGTTGCAAGTCAGGCGAGTGATCTGAAACAGACATGCAAGTCATAATCAGGGCTGGCTTTAAGCGTTCAAGCACCTTTGACATACAAACCCAGTATTTGCAGGCATTAATAAATAAAACATAGCACACAAACATAGCATTGCAGATACAAAGCAACTAAATAACACACAAACCCAGCATTGCAGGTATAGATCAACTGAAAAATCACAAGCAAAAAACATTGAATGTGTAGATCAAATAAAAAATGTGTGTAAACCCTAAATTGCAGACATAGATCACAGGTCACACACCCCAAAGGCCAGCCCTGGCACCCAGATTGCATGCACAGGATCTGCCAAGTACCCAGATTACACCCACAGAACCTGCCCAGCACCCAGATTTAACGCATAGGACTTGTCATCTTTGCCCCCAAACAGCCTCCTTTGTGCTATCTTTGCCCCCAACAGCCTCTTTTGTTCTATCTTTGCCCCAGACAGCCTCCCTGGGCCACCTTTGCCCCAACAGCCTCTTTTGTGCTACCTTTGCCCCAGACAGCCCCTTTTGTGTTATCTTTGCCCCAGACAGCCTCCCTGGGCCACCTTTGCCCCAAACAGCCTCTTTTGTGCTATATTTGCTCCAGACAGCCTCCCTGGGCCACCTTTTTCCAGACAGCCTCCCTGGGCCACCTTTGCCCCACACAGCCTCCCTGGGTCACCTTTGCCCCACACAGCATCCCTGGGCCATTTTTACCCCAAACATGTATATAATATGGATGCTTTAGCATCACTTACAATCTGGAGTTCCTAGAAATTAACTTTCGATGTAATTGATTCAGGCAATAGCCCTTGTTGTGTGGATAGAAAGGAATACCGCTGGACAGCTATATGTCATAAGACAGTGGGGTGGGGGGAGGTTTTAAAGAATTTTAAGGCAACTAGAACACACATTCATAATAATCAGTACTAGCTTTTATCCGTATATTACATTTTCATATTCCCTAGGAATAATTATGCCTAGTTGTGTCTGTTTCCATTTGTATCTAGTAACAGATACAAATAAGTACACATAAATTAATCCGATGGATGGAGAGAGAGAGATAGATCGATCAATGGCTTATTTGTTTGCTTCACTGATAACATATCTAATCTTTATCTGCATTATAAATACATTAATACATTTATAATGCATGCATTGATATAAATACAATCTGGTTTATTCCCTTTACACTTATTTCCCTCTCTATATTACTTAAACTATGGGATCAGCAAAAGAAGCTTTATTTAAAATTAACTGAATTTACTAAAATACGATAACAGAATATCCATGAATCCACACCATCTAGATTGTCTACTTATAAGGTTTAATTAACCATTTTAAACTATACAAGACAAAACAAGTTTAGATAAGTGTTGCCTCTTGATCCTGGAATGCCCTCCCTTGACCTATCCGCCTTTCCCCCTGCCTTCAGTCCTTCAAAAACTCCCCCAAAACTCCTTCTTTAAGGATACCTATGAACTTATGCATTAACGCCCTCCCTTCCATCTTTCTTTAGCTTACTTTAGTTTACCTAGTCCTCTTCCTTTAATAGGAAGTATTTTTAATGGTGTTGATTTCTGTTATACTCTTTCCCCTTGGCCTTTACCATTAGTGGAGCCAGAAGGTTCTTCACTTAGCGCTACCGTTACTACACCTCCTACCTCTCAGAGACTATTTGTTCCAGACAAGCTTCCATGGGCTGGCCACCAAGTGGCCACTCTGGCTGTAAGAAATGAAGGGTGCCTTTAAAATGTGATACTACATTTATTGCATAATGTTTTGGGGAAGATTTGGATTTCTATAAGGTGAGGTATCTGGTTTTACAATGTAAGGTCATTTGCATAGTAATGCGTTCCAAAGGGTTTTGAACAAAGACTCCAACAGGGGTGGGATACCCCACAGGGGGTCAGACAACTGAAGCCAATGCATATTAACATAACTGTGTGCATGTTTACATAGACTACCTGTCTCCTCCATAATTGGGTCATATAGGAAAACACTGGAAAGAGGGGTTGGGTGAACCACTTTCTGGGAGGTACAAGGAATTCTGGGATGACTAGTTAGGGGCTGCAAGAGTCTGAGTAAAGGGTAAGAGAGGAGTCTGAGTAAGAGAGAGAGAGAAGTGTCTGAGTAACAGACTCAGAAGAGTAAGAGTAAGAGAGTAAGAAGAGAACGAAGAGTAACAGAGAAAGAAGAGTCTAAGAGAGAAAGAAGAGTAAGAGGAGTCTGAGAAAGGAGAGCACAGCGAACAGAAGTGTCCTGGGTTAGGAGACTCAGAACGAAGCTGCGAAAGATGGCGTTCGGGAGAAGCCTGTGAGCTGAGAGAGGTTTCCCAAGAATGTGCTTAAGTATCCCTTTTGTTTCGTATTATTATCAAATGTTTTCTGTATGTTATATGTTTTATAACCTGTAACAGTAATAGTCATTGTCAATATACATTTTTCTATACGCTTGTATTTGTGCTTTATTCGTCACACATTCCCTAAAAGAATAACCCTGTAAGAGGGTCAAAATTTCTTACATGGCCTTCATTGTTTCAGGAGCAGCTTGGAAACATGGATTTTTGACAAAGAAATTCCCCTACAACTTAAAACTCAAAAAAACTTAAATTAAGAATTTGGATGGTGCCCCATTGGGAATAAGGATTGTTTCCTTACAGACAGACTTTACGTGTCTTGGTTGGAATACTCCACACAGAAACATCACAATTTAATATACTGTTTAGTCCACACCTTCAGGTTAGTCTGGGGATGTTATGGTTAAAACAACATCAGACCCTCAGGTTCTCCAGCAGGAGCCAGATTCTTTTTTTATTACAAAAAGAAAAAGAAGGATCCCTGAGACCTTGTATCAATGATAAGGGATTAAATAAAATCATCATAAAAAACAAATACCCTCTTCCATTTATAACAGAATTTTATGATCAACTCTTTGCGAGCAGGGCTCTCTCCACCTACTGTACCGGTTTGTCTTAGTTTGTCAGTTCTAGTCTTGTCATACCCCTTGAATATTTGTATTGCAAGAAACGCTGCGTAAATTGTTTGTGCTATATAAATAAAAGATAATAATAATAACTCAAGGATGCTACCATCTTCACTAAACTCGATCTTCGGGGAGCCTATAATCTGGTTAGCATCTGTGAAAGCGATGAATGGAAAACCAATACCATGTGTGAGCATTAAAAATACCTAGTTATGCCCTTTGGGTTATGTAATGCCTCAGCTGTGTTTCAAGATGGCATTCTATCCCTATATTAGTAACGGGTAGGACAATCCAATGTAAACAGATATCAGCGAGAAACAGATGAGTGCCGAAAAAAGTAAAATGAAAACAACACGTGTTTCTCTGACATAACCACTGGCTTCTTCAGAAGCTAACAATACTCACTAACACACATGAAGCCCATGGAGCAGCGCAGCTTAGTGGAGTGGGCCTTGACAGAGATTTAATTTAATTTTGTTATGGGTGGGGTTAAAACTAAGGGTATATAAGTGGGAGCCATTTTGTAAAGGCTCACTTAACTGTTTTTCCAAATCTGGTTTGTCTCACCCTCCCTCCCTTTATTAGTGGGTTGTGGAGGTGTCTACCCCATTATTTCACAGCGGCGGGGATAATTGTTTTGGTACACTGGGTTTTGATTTGGTTTTACTAATTTGACTCGATTCAAGTTAGTTTGGTAGGTTTCACATTTGGAATAACAACCCATTCGGCGCAAATCTGGTTCTCTGGAAGAGATATATAGATGATGTATTAATCATATGGCAAGGACTTGAGGAAGATCTACATAAATTCATTTTATATATCAATCAGAATAATTATAATCTTACATTCACGTCTTGTGTGAACAAATCACAGATAGACTTTTTACCTTACCCTTTTTATTAAAGATGATAAAATTAATACAAAAACATTCTTCAAACCGACGGATGAAAACGGTTTTATCGACTTCTCGAGCCGTCACCATCCGAGTTGGTTGAAAAATATCCCAAAAGGAAAAGTAACCAGAATTCATAGAAATTGCACCAATGATGAGGACTTCACAATCCAGAGCCATCATCTGTTTGAAAAAATTCAGGGAGAAGAATTATCCACAGAATCTTCTAACAAATAGCCTACAATCCGTCCAGAGTGTCAAGAGAAGAACTCCTAAATAAAAATAAACACAAAAATAAGGAAGTGTTTGACTTTTCTTTTTTAACTCAATTCAACGATAAGGCCCCTCAAATTAAAAAAGCAATCAACAGATGTTGGCCGATACTGAAAGAAGATGTCCCTGTCGCCTAGATACGCTGCAACAGAAAGACGTTATATGTAGAGACGGGATGACGCGACCAACACGTACCCGGAAATAGGATGGATAAGGATATTATTTAAAACGGACTCTTCTGACTGCCACACACACGATATTACTGCGGATTACTTTACATTTTTCTCCTGAGGAAGCCCCTGTAGAGGCGAAACACGTTGAGAAACTAAAGAAGAAAATCACAGCATCGTTACTTTGTAAGGAATTTGTAAGGACTTTGTTCCCTTCTCCGATCCAAGGACTTTTTAAGTTGAATGCTCCAATTGAAATCAGCTATCCTGTAAGTGCATTCTATATTGCCTATATCCAACACAGGAAGTCACTGCACTATGTGGTCTGTTTTTACCTATAGATTTTAACGAAGAAATAAAGAACCTATTTTACTTTTGAAGAGCCTCATATACATAAGTTCACATATTTCATTGTAGTTAGACGGTACTACACTTTCATTTCTTTTTTTTTTTCTCTATTTACACATGTGCCCCGATTTTTGTTGTGTAGGTTTCGAGCTGGCCTGTGGCTCAGAACCTGGGGTGGCGTAGGGGTGTCTCGGTATGCCCTTGCATTGGTTATTTGGTTTATTTGGTGGTGTAGGGTGTCGTGGTATGCCCCTACAAGGGCTATTATTTGGTTAAACGGTGTGGTGTGGGGGTTTCCTGGTATGCCCCTACAGTGATTAATGGGCTAAAGTGGAGGCACCTGGTATGTGGTGGTGCCTAATGTTATACAGTTAATATGTTTATAATGGGGGGTCATCATTTATGAAGGGGAAATATGTTATCTCTGTTTAATTGTGATGGTCTGTTTTGACAATGACCTTTAAATATTGTAAATGTTAATAAAGCTGTGGAAATTATATTTGCACTTAATAAAGGTGTGCGTGTCTTTTTTGGGGAAAAGGTATTGGAGTTATGGGTACGGTCATCCGGGGGCACATTCGACTATGCACCTGTCATGTGGACAATCATTCTAACACACACTCCATCTGACACCACTTACACATACATGCTCACAAACACATAGATATTCATGCTCACATGCACTTATACATAATTTCATACTCACATACACTAATACATAGACATCCATGCCCACTTACACTTATACACAGACATCCATGTTCGCTTACACATATACATAGACATTCATTCTCACATACAAACATACATACTTCCTCCATCCCTCATCACCATACCTGTCTGCAGCTTTGGTTCTGTTGTTTCACCGCAGGGTCACGTGAGGCAGTTCAGTCATTTGAACCGTCTCAATGGCCCCAGGAGTTTCCCATAACGTGAGTTCCAGCTGCTGAAACCCAATTTAGAGTATTGTAAGACCATTGTAAAGCTATTACGGAAAAATTAAAACATGCTAAAAAGGATAAAAAAGGTGGCAAATAAATACAGATCAAAAAGGCACACACCCTTTCTGGGAAATTATTTGTGTCTCTCTACTAAGAATCCACTCATATGACAGGCAGCTAAAACCTTAGGACCTAAATATGCAGCTCCCTATAAAATTAATACACTGATTAGGAAAGTCTCAGGCATATTTAGGTTAAAGGTTTTTTTAATAATTTTTATTCCGCCCCAGATTAGATCTATGGGAGTGGTCTGAGCAAAGTAGGATGTTTATATCACCCTTTGCCTGTGATCTGCAGAATTCCATTTTTTTTAATTTCACGATTTTTTTTATTGTTTGCTCAAGTATCAAGTAACAGAGATACAAATGTCATGAAAGACAAGTTACAGCAAAGTTACATCACTTCTTAGTACCTACATGTAAGTCAGTGACAAAAATGATACATACATTCTTGTGGTATGAACAATGGCAGAGCAATCAACATTACTAAAAAAGGTAGAAACACGAAAAACAAAAATAGAACAAAACCTAACATTATTGCATTGCTCATTCAAGGCTAGTCATTGCCCATTGACTGCGCCTGAACCCCACAGAATTCATAACTTTCCCAACGCCTAAGTAGACCTTGGTACTCTTGATTCTGCCCCTACCCCTTTCTATGTATATACCATGATTTCCATTCCCCTTATCCTATCCACCTCCTCTGCCGAGCTGCAGTACCCTCGCCGTCATGTAAGCCATGCTACCACTGGCACCAGGGCAGAAATTTAATTCTGTTCCATCGACACCCAACACCTAGTCAACTTTCGCGTCCAATCCACTGCCCTAGATGCCATCACAGATTTATAATAAATCTCAAGGTCTGGAAGGCCCATGCCCCCCCCATCTCTTGGGCATATCAAGTATTTACAGCCAAGTCATGCTCTCTTTCCATATAAACTCTAACAGAACTGACTTGAAAAAGTTGAAAAATATCTATAGGTAGCACCCAAAGCGGGTAAACAACCCTCGGTAGCACATTCGTTTTGAGTATGGCAACTCTTCGAAACCAAGAAAAAGCTTTTGTGGACCAGGACTTAAGGTCAGTCCTCAAAGAGGTCAGTAGTACCCCATGGTTTAGACCAAATATGGAATTCAGATCTGGGGACAGTATAATTCCCAAATATTGTATTGTATTCCCTCGGGCCCACTTAAATGGGTGAATGGCTTGTAGTAGGATGGATATGTTTAGTAACTCAGACTTATAGTTGATTTTAAAATAAGATAGGGAACCAAATAATTCTCCCTCTTAATGGCTGGCAAAGATGTCACAGGCTTGGTAGCAATAAGTACAAGATCATCAGCAAAAGCCGCTATTTTATGATGTGCCTGACCCATCCTAACCCTCTCAAAGTCTACTGCTGCCCTAAGAGCGTTTAGCAAAGGTTCCAGTGTAAGCACAAACAGGAGGGGTGACAAACGACATCCCTGTCTAGTGCCATTTGATAAAGTCAGCGGACTTGATAGTTCCCCATTAACTTGGAGACCTAACCGTCGAAGAGTGGAAAATGGCCATCCCACCCTATCGCAGGGAGACAGAGGCCTTGTGCTCCCACCACAGGACTTCTGGACTGTAAGTGAACTACAAAGGAGGAGAGGGGGAAGATAGTGAGAAAGAGGGTGGTAAGAATATTGAAATGAATATAGAGTGAGAGTGAGTGAGAGAATGAATGAATTAGTGTGTGGATGAATTGTGTGAATGAGGGAGAGTATGAATTAATGTGTGGATGAATTGTCTGAATGAGGGAGAAAATTAATGATTTTGTGAGAATGCATTAATGAATATGTGTAAATGATTTGTGTGAATGAGTGAGAGGATAAATGATTGTGTGAATGAATTATGTGAATGAAAGTGTGAATTAGTGAGTGACTGTAGAAGTGTTTGTGTGTATCATAGATGTATAATTGATTTTTGGAAAGGCAAAGATGGCACAAGCAGGATGTTTGAGCCTTGGGGACCAAGATGTAACAGGCAGGGTGTTTATGGGACAGGACGGACTGTTTGGGGACGAAGTTGACTCATGCTGGGCTGTTTGGGGACAAAGTCCTTTATGTGTTATCTGGGTGCTGGTCCAGTTCTATGTGGGCAGTGTGGACGCCAGGGCTGGCTTTGGGTTCGTGCAACCTGTGATCTATGCATGTGATTTAGGGGAGTTTATCTATACCTTTAATGCTGAGTTTTTATGTGAATTCCAATGGATCTATACCTGCAAAGCTGGTTTTGTGTGTTATTCTGTTGATCCATATCTGCTATGCTATCCATGTATTATTTATGTATACCTGCAAATATAAGGATTGTATGTCTTATTCAGTTGATCTATACAGCAAGTGCTGTTTTGTGTGTTGTTTATTTGTTCTATACCTATTTTTTTGGTGCAGGAGCGGAGGGAGTTATTGCATGCTCGGGAGCTGGAACGGGGTCCAAGGAAATGCTTGCGTAGGGTCTAACTTTTTCCATATAAACTATAGTGGCAGCAGGGTCTTTAATATAAATAATATAATATTAATATATATCAGCAGCAGGAGCTAATATTAAAGAAACTGCTTGTTCAGCTGTTATTTTGAAATCATATTTCAGTCATAGTTACTTCAAAGAGATAAGTACATATGTAGTTAAAACCTGCGTGTGTGATCTCATGCACTTCATAGTGTGTCCCTGAATGGCAGAAATAAAATGTGGTCACCCTATTAGGGTTACTTCAATTGCCGTCAGTATTATTTAATATATTTTTAATAATTATATTTATGTAATATGTGAAAACCACAAATGAAAACATGTTTACACTGTTTAAAAGTTATCTTTTTTCATTACGACAAATACTGAAAAATAGATATAAGAGGGTGTAACCATGTGGAGGGTCTTAATCTGTAAGGGGTGTGGTCAAAATAGGGTGTGTCTAAGGGAGGGGGATCACCACAGGGGGCCGATTCATTTTTGTTGCCCAGGGCCTTGGATGGTCTCAGTCCATCCCTGAGTACATCCTTCTGCAATCTAATGCCCAAATGTTAAGAGATATATTTATCAATTCGGATATCTATCGCCCCTCTGGGTCTCCCTATTTTGATGTTTTATGTTATGCAATGAGAAAACATTCAGCTATCTGATCAGATGGAAACCTTATTTGTCCTCTATCATTTCTAATCTTAGGGATGAATGTGCCCTCGACAAGACTCTGCCTACCTTGTTACCATTTTCATAATATCAGGATTATGGTATATGCCCTGTGAATCTGTCTAATCAACAAATCCGCTAATTTGGGCTGGGCAGCAACTAGCCTAAGGAGAGGGTATCTGGCTCGGATCGAGCTTTATGAAGGAGCTCCAAGCACACACTTTCCCCACAAAGCTTCTCCTGTACTGCTCTACGCAGCTTTTTAATGTACGTTCCTGTACTGATAAAGTGACCCCTAAATACCGCCTTATGGGCCTCCCAAACCACCGCCTGATCAATATCCTCTGTGGAGTTTAAGGTGAAATATTCCCAGATGTTCCGCAAACAACTTCTCATTAAGTCGCCACCTTCTGGGACCAATCCCACCGGAGGGATCAGCCAATTGCAGGAACACAGGCGCATGATCACTCCATGTTATGGATCCCAACTGACACCCAACGCACCAAATGAAGATGTCGATGAGCCAAAAACAGCATGCCCTCCACTTATCTATGAGCTGTTCCTTTAATCGTCCCTTTTTCACCGAACTGTCCAGCCCGGGGTCCATGGTAACATAAAAGTCTCCCCCTAATATTACTATACCGTCCGCTAAGTCATCTAGCTTTTTGAGTATCATTCTGATGAACGTGTATTGTTTAAAGATGTGGATAGGAACAGTTACGTTGATCGTCATAGTTGCCATCTTCCACAATGGCTGGAGAAGATTCCCAAAGGACAGTACCTTAGAACACGGAGGAATTGCACTGATCTAAACACCCATTTTACACATGTGACAGAGCCAGATTAACTGGAGTTGCCCCGGACGTCCTGTCCCCGGGCAGACACAGACATTTCCGCGGAACTCTGGGTCGGGTTGTCTGGGGGCAGTTTGCACAAAGTGTTTCGTTGTGTGATGGTGTTTTGGAGATCTTTGTTGGGGATTCGTGTGCAGTGGAGCGCGTCTGTGTCCTGGTTCTGATCCCCCCATGACGCGGTAATATTTTTTAATGTGTTTTATTGTATAACCGGACCCAGAGTCTGAATGAGGCTGCAGCTCCTGCCTTTCAAAGGGACGATCTTGTAACCTGGCTGGAGCTCTTAATCGGCCAGCACAGCCCTGTTTCTCCAAACGGCAGCCTCACTACAGCACTACAGGGGGATAACACAGAGGGGGGAAACCCATTGTATCCCTTAATCCCCTCACTTTATCCATTGCCCGTGTACTCCCTGAGCTGATGGGATTTGGGGTTGGGTTCTGTGTACATTGAGAAGTCTGTTAAAGGAATGTTGATAGATGAAGGAACGCCTCTATATCAGTTCTATGTGTTTGAAATAAAGGAGTTCTTGTTTTACGGCATGAATTGTGGTCTGACTGAGCTATCCATATAAGGGTATTGACTGGTGATTTCTCAGCCCTCAAACAGGGGTACCCAGCCTTGGGTACAGTGACCCTGTAACATTGGTTGGCAGCGGTGGGATGAATCCCACGATTTGGGTGAAATCCAAGCCACCAACTGGGACCTAGACCGCAGATATATGGAGTGGATCTATGAGAATTGAAGACAAGAAACACCAAGAGATCTCCTGGAGGCTTGTGGCAAAAAAAGCTACCCTGAAGAACGCAGAGAGATGGACCAGCACCAGGATGCACCAGAGGAGAGCCTCAGACTGAGCACTCTACAAAAAAACATTCTTTGGCATTTATCCCTGTACCCAGGAGGGGCTACACTGGAGCAAGTGACGGTGGTGATTGAAATATGTCACCAGGAACAGAGCCAGAATTGGTCTGGGTCCCCCAGACTAGGGGAGCAGACCACCAAAATATTGTACCAGACTATCCAACCCTTCCGAGAACCAGAGGATGAAATAGACTGGGTCACATACGAGGTGTGCGAGCTGGAACACAAGCAAAGGCACTTAGAGTTTAGCGAGTGCCCGCAGACTGGAGCGATGATTTCTCCCATCCCAACTTCAAAGCATACTGGGCACAGTACTGGACTATGTGGGATCTATGAGTTCCACCCCTGGGGGAGTACCCGTTGCTGGGAAGACCACAGCCACTCTCTGATGCTGTATACAGTGGGGCAAAAAAGTATTTAGTCAGCCACCAATTGTGCAAGTTCTCCCACTAAAAAAGATGAGAGAGGCCTGTAATTTTCACCATAGGTACACTTCAACTATGAGAGACAGAATGGGGGGAAAGAATATAGGAAATCACATTGTAGGATTTCTAATGAATTAATTGGTAAATTCCTCGGTAAAATAAGTATTTGGCCACCTACAAACAAGCAAGATATCTGTCTCTCACAGACATCTAACATCTTCTTTAAGAGTCTCCTCTGTCCTCCGCTCGTTACCTGTATAAATGGCACCTGTTTGAACTTGTTATCAGTATAAAAGACACCTGTCCACAACCTCAAACAGTCACACTCCAAGCCCCACTATGGCCAAGACCAAAGAGGTGTCAAAGGACACCAGAAACAAAATTGTAGACCTGCACCAGGCTGGGAAGACTGAATCTGCAATAGGCAAGCAGCTTGGTGTGAAGAAATCAACTGTGGGAGCAATTATTCGAAAATGGAAGACATACAGGACCACTGATAATCTTCCTCGATCTGGTGCTCCACGCAAGATCTCACTCCGTGGTGTCAAAATGATCACAAGAACAGTGAGCAAAAATCCTAGAACCACACGGGGGGACCTAGTGAATGACCTGCAGAGAGCTGGGACTAAAGTAACAATGGCTACCATCAGTAACACACTATGCAGCCAGGGACTCAAATCATGCAGTGCCAGACGTGTCCCCCTGCTTAAGCCAGTACATGCCCGGGCCTGTCTGAAGTTTGCTAGAGAGCATTTGGATGATCCAGAAGAGGATTGGGCGAATGTCATATGGTCAGATGAAACCAAGGTAGAACTTTTTGGTAGAAACTCAACTCGTCGTGTTTGGAGGAGAAAGAATGCTGAGTTGCATCCAAAGAACACCATACCTACGGTGAAGCATGGGGGTGGAAACATCATGCTTTGGGGCTGTTTTTCTGCAAAGGGACCAGGACGACTGATCCGTGTAAAGGAAAGAATGAATGGGGCCATGTATCGTGAGATTTTGAGTGAAAACCTCCTTCCATCAGCAAGGGCATTGAAGATGAAACGTGGCTGGGTCTTTCAGCATGACAATGATCCCAAACACACCGCCCGGCAACGAAGGAGTGGCTTCGTAAGAAGCATTTCAAGGTCCTGGAGTGGCCTAGCCAGTCTCCAGATCTCAACCCCATAGAAAACCTTTGGAGGGAGTTGAAAGTCCGTGTTGCCCAGCGACAGCCCCAAAACATCACTGCTCTAGAGGAGATCTGCATGGAGGAATGGTCCAAAATACCAGCAACAGTGTGTGAAAACCTTGTGAAGACTTACAGAAAACGTTTGACCTCTGTCATTGCCAACAAAGGGTATATAACAAAGTATTGATATGAACTTTTGTTATTGACCAAATACTTATTTTCCATCATAATTTGCAAATAAATTCTTTAAAAATCAGACAATGTGATTTATGGACTTTGTTGTCTCATTCTGTCTCTCATAGTTGAAGTGTACCTATGGTAAAAATTACAGGCCTCTCTCATCGTTGTAAGTGGGAGAACTTGCACAATTGGTGGCTGACTAAATACTTTTTTGCCTCACTGTAGCCCCGTTGAACCAGGACTGATATATGATGCCTTGCAATATGACAAGTCCTTCGGAAGCCCCTGCAAGTACCACAGAAATACAATCTGGGACAACTGTGCAGAAGTCCTGGTTTACTCTATTCTCCCCGAGCTGGAGGCTGTGATGGATTGCCTGGTCCAATAGGAATGGCAACTCGAGAGGGACTATAAAGATTTGCTGTGGAGAGTGGAGCTCCGGAAGTTACAAGGAGACCGGGAGCAGGATATCCTGACTTGTGGCAGTGGGACCGAGGTACTCCCCATCTACCCTGCCCTGGCAGAAGCGGAGGAGGAAGCCAAAAGCCCTGACCCAAGTCACCAACAACCCTGGCTCCTCTACCCTGGAGGGAGAGACGACTGTCCCTGCCGCCCGGTTCAAAGTCCCTGGCCGAGTAAGTGGCACAAACCCCCTCACCAAACCACTTGCTACGCCTGTAGAAGCCAGTGCCCCAGACTATTCCCGTGATTTCCCGAGTGTCCTGGGAGAAGCTTGGGTCACTGCCCCATGGGTTCCCACTGAAGTCCCCAGTGACCTGGTAGAGGCACCGGGCCCCAACCTAGCGAGGACGCCGGAGGGGGTGCCGAGTTCCCCGGGTCCTCTCAGTAACCTGTCACCGGCCCTGGTTCCTATCCCTGTGTTCTCCGAAGTGTACCCTGATTCCCCCTTGTCTCCTCGAGATTCCCACATAGCCGCCTGGCCCTGCGTGCACCCCTGAGAGTACCTGTGACCTGAGAGAGGTACCGGACCCTGAAGTAGTAACGACGCCAAAGGGGCTGCGTACTTTCCTGGGTCCTTTCGGTGACCTAATACAGGCACCGGGTCTAGTCCTCGAAGCAATACCTGGTTCCCCAAGTGTCCTGGGAGAAGCCCAGATCACTGTCCCAGAGTGTTCCTCTGACTTTCGCGTAATCCCTATCACTATACGTTGAGACATTGAGACATTAACAATAATACCAGTGCTTCCATAGACTTCTCCTCAGTGCTTCAGATTCCTTGGTGTGTAGTGGGGGCAGTTGGTGGAGATTCTGCACGATGTGCACAGACAACCTCCACTGCTGCTGCCGGCACTTCAAATGAATGAGTACCAGAAGGTCATATGATGTCATAGATGCCCCAGCAGCAGAGGAGGTTGCAGCCGCCCACCAGCTGCTGGAGAGAAGGATCCAGGTCCCCTGCAGCACTGATCTCTATTTGAGGTCTGATTACAAGACAACTTCGAATATAAGACAATGGTTATTTTTCAGAGCATTTGAAAAAACCTTGTCTTATAATCAAGCAAATACGGTATATACATTAATATTGAATTGTTATTATTGAATTTTTCTGTCCAATTTTGGTATGTTACTTACTTTTAATAAAAGTGCAGTTAACACAACAAAACTGGACAAAAAAAAACAGTAACAATATTATATATATATATATATATATATATAATTGCTAACAGCAATCACAATCCTATCATGCCCAGGCAGCCAATACATGCAAGTGTGTGGGCATAATAGATGTGAAATTACAGCCTCCTTATGCCATGCTATACCCCCCACACACTTACACATCCATCTTATCATACACACACTCATTCACAAACATTCATTCACTCATTTATATACTCATATTTATATAATGTCTGGCATAGTATAATTTTTTTCTGTCACTTTTCCTCCTCCTCTTCGTCCTTCCTCTTGGCTTTTCTTCTTCTGTGTCCTTCCAGTGCAGTGAGCGCGGAAGGCGGAGGGGGCTGCTTCAGTGTTGTGCGCCGGGATATGACATTAAATCCTGATGCACAGCATCTGTTGCCGCACGCATCGTATGGGAGTAGGATCGGAGGTCTACATTAACAGACCTCCCGCTCCCTTGATTGTCTTTAAGTCGGTTAGAGGGAGATCCTTGATCTCCCCAACCGACAGGGGCGGGCTGGGTCGGGGGGCAATTGCCCCCCAGGCCGCCCTGAATCTACATTAAACAGCCGCGCGGCCGCCCATTTAAGCGGCCGATTCGGCCACGCCAGGGCCGAAGTGGCCGGCACACCAAGATGCCATTGCAGCCGATGTGGCTGTGACTCTTGAAAGGGCGGTAAGACAAGCTGGCCGCTTTAAAATCATTAAGCGGCCAACGTGCCTGCACAGTGCCGCCCAGTGTCCTGTTCCGTGTGACTCCGCCCCCTTGAGCTGTACGTCACAACGTCAATATGATGGGCCGCTCAAGGAGGCGGAGTCACATGGAACAGTTCCTTTGAAGGCTAGAAGAGCGCGTTGGAGGACAGCAGCAGTGAAGGATGGCAGCAAAAACGTAAGTATTAAAAAAATAAAAAAAAAATAGTTGCGGTAATAGGTGGAAGGGGAGCCATATTCAAAGGGGGGGCTGCATTGGGACAATAATTAAATGCAAAATGGGGGTGGCTAGGGGGTATAAGCACACAACAGGGTAGTTGGGGCACCACATAAATCAATACACAAAGGTGGGGGTGGCTGGGTTCAATATACATGGGTCATTAATAATGCAAAGGGGGGCATCAATAC